>JAQGCA010001470.1:0-17393 GCA_034698945.1 Protaphorura quadriocellata
CAATTAATTCTCCAATTCAATTAGAAGCGTAACTAGGGACTACGAATTGACCTCTCTATGATAGTCGATACTCTTAGATGGTAACCGTTTCGACACACGCTGTACTATCAACCACCGAATATTCTGTCTTGGAGTCGAAACCTGTCAAGAGATCATGTTCGGTCTTTTAGACTTGGACTTTCTTGTCCAGTATGCCGTAGCGAGGAATGGACTTGATAAGACGGAATCATCTCAGTCAGGTGGTCGTCAATATGTGGCTATGGGGAGGACAGGTAAAAACTGGTATCATTCATTAGTTCTCCTTCAAGAACTAACCATAATGGAAATTGACCCTAGTTGTAACCTCGTCTTTCTCCACGTGTTGCGTCAGCGAATGTCATGTTACACAATGTGATGTGCGACAAACAATGACAATGAGACCTTTTAGCTGATGATCTTCGTTATGGCTAGTATTTCTGATATGATCTGACTGAGATCTCGGATGAGATAGATGACATGTCGGTATTAGTGTCAGTTGCAGTGACAGGTGAAGGAAATTGAGATCTTGAAGCCATTAAGCCGAAACTGAGAACGAAACTTGAGAAGGGACAAGACATGACACGTATGACGTAAAATTTTAAGCCATCGCCGCCACGAGAATACTTTCTACATCGACATTACCACATTATTTATACCCTTGATGCGCCCATCCGTTCTCTCATTTCTACTCAAGGAAATTCCTGTCATGAAAATGAATGAGAAAGGATACAGAGAAAGCAAACCCAAAATGCAGGTAACGCATTTTAGATACCCGGATATTTTAGTAGTCCGGGTAAACTCCTTTGGCTAGGTAGAACGCGGTTTTGATTAACTTCCATTTACTTTTTTAATATCTAGAGGCGAAGAATTAATGAGGTTCGGTATACGGGCGGAATTTTTGTTCAGGAGTAGACGGGAATTGCTTGTAGTATGGAAACTGGATACGTCCTATTTATTATTTTTGACGCGGGACCGCTCTCCGCAAAAGCACTTATTTGTGGATTCTATAATATGATCCTTGGGCGTACGGTATGGATACTTGAGTTGTTGTGGCGCACTGGAGTGATATGTTCGGGTCAAACGAAAGGTCACATTCTTATGACGTCAAAGACAATGTTCAATCGAGACGGTCAGAGTGATAATCTGATACCGAAACTGAAACTAATTTACGGGATTTCATACTGACAAGCTTCTGAATCTTGACGAGGCGTACCGCGTATTTTGCATTTAATTTTGTGAACGATGGTTGAAATTTTATGCATTATCGCGTCATTCTGCATAAACTGTTAAAAGTTATGACAATTTCTATGATACTTGAAGTGCAGAGTTAACGCTCTGCAAAAGGTATTTGCTCAAAAACATACCATTAAAAATTGGAATACACAGAAATGTAGAAACTGGCAGTGCTTATAAGCAGGAAGCTAAAATTTGTGAATAGTTATAGTTACACGACCGAAGCCCAAATCTGAACAACAATCCATTCACATAAGAGTTATCCAAGGAGTATTCATGACCAAAGACCTTCGTGTATCCTCGGTGGAGTTATCATTGTTAAAATTAGTGACTTTTAATTCGGTTATTAAGAATTTTATCTGGGATTTAGTTACGTTTTTCGTCAAGTTCTATGGTCACCAAAGTTTCCGGTTTGGACACTTTCTTAAGCCTGACCAACAAAGACTTGTATCCGAATCAGCGTAAAACTCACGCCTTGCTGGCCTAGTAATTTTTTTCGTTTGTACTTCCTGTCAGGTTGTCTGTAGAGGAGAGGGTGTATTTTAGTTGATTAATTCTACAGAAATAGAATATCCTGACTGAAAATGAGAGGCTACGAAGCGGCAATCAATATCAACAAGTCTTTCGTCAGAACGTCATAAAAACTGGTAATTTTGGACCAAATAAGCACTTATCAAAGTCCGTGCATCGTGCAACCACAGTCATGGGAGCATATAATGGTAATTTTACCGACATTGAAGCCTCGTCGAGGAAGACAAATTATTGTCTCGTAAATATAGTTGGTAATAATTCTCCATCTTCACATTGTAGTTTGTTAGTTAGTGAAGGATGACATTGGTTGATTTGTTTTTGAGATATGAATAGTGTCTTATTTCACCGTGTAAATGCGGCAGAATTCGGAACATACTAGATTTCCATCAGAGTTTCCAGTAGAGTATGCCTGTTTTGTGCTACGCATGACGTCACATCAACTTCATTAGGATTTGTCACTAATACAGGGGTTTCCCGGGATGCCTACTACCCATGTGCAGGATGTTCACGAAAATACTAATTATAAACGATAATAATAATTATTATTATTGTTTGTCCATTTTTTGGGGTGGTTACAAAGATTTATGTTACAGTCAAGCTAAAATTTCTCCCTTATTTTAATTTATCAGCTTAAATTGAACATAATTTATTCAATAACAATTATAATTATAATTATTGGATGTTTTGAAAATCCATATAAATTTGCTATTAGATTAAATTACGTTCGTTTTAAACTGATAAAATAAGTGCCGAAGAAATCTTAGTGCGGCATAAATCGTCGCAACCACGTCAATATAATGAGTAATCAGTTGAGCGTCTTTTCGTGAACGCCATGTATTACTCTTGTTTAGGGCTCCGATTGGTTCGGGTAATTTCGGTTCGGTTCAGTTTTTATCGGTCCAGTTCGTCATTTTTGAGAACCGAAACCGATCGGATAACCGAAGCATGGAAATCGCGCCTTGCGCACAAAGGGCACTGGAAATTCCCCCCGTTAGAATTGGCTCACTTTCTGATACGTTGTAGCCGTTGACCTCCTTAACAACTTCTGTGAAGAACCGAATTCGAAAGGTCACTTCCGGTGACCTCAAGAGGTCACTTCCGGTGACCTCTAGAGGTAACTGACCCGGAAATATTGGCCACCTCATAACTGTGAAAACGACCCCTACAAAAGTTGTTCCACTCAGTGAGACAAGCAATTTTTCCCGCTATCATTTTTCTCTGCGGTCAACCCTCGAGGTCACAGGTCAAGGTCAAGATTACGGTTATGTGGCAACATTCTTCGGATAAATTCGGTTCAGAACCGAAACCGAACTGAAAATTTTGGTTCGGTTTCTGTTTGGACTGAAAACCGAACCGAACCATTTTTTCGGTTTCGGTTCCTTGTCTGAACCGAAACGAAACTTTTGGTTCGGTTCGGTTTCGGTTCGGTTTGGCCAGAAAACCGAACTGATCGGAGCCCTACTCTTGTTCCCTGAATGCAGTTATCCAGAAGTTGTCTCAAGTTCGAGTTCAAGTTCAATGGTTTATTTATGCGTTGCTGATATAAAATATGAATTACAATCAATGATTATAACTTACTCACATTGCTGCCAATACCCGAACGCATTTTAACATGTAATGGAAATTACAAAATCTACATAACAAATAAATTAAAAATCAATTCGTACAGCTGTGTCAGTGATTCTGATGGAACTCTCACCTCGAGGGACATTTAGATACCTGTCCGCTGAGGAAAATCCTCCAATAACATGTAATTGCAAAATGTAAAGGTCAACCCGTGGACTGTATTATTGGGAGTCCCTAATTTCTGCGAAGGAATGACGAGCAAAGTGTGCAAATATTTCATGATTAGCTGCGCTCCGGTTGCCCTTAAATGGTTGATGCTTGTAAGATTGACTATGGAATCGAGCCGGAATTGCAATTAAACCGAAAACTGTGAACTAGATTCCCTCCTTAGTGAAGAAATCAATTAGCACTGAAGAATTGTCAATTCCGGGAAAAATAAATAATTGTTCTTTTTTTATTAATGTCCTCAGTGTACGTTTTTCTTGGAGGTTATGCCGATCTGGTTGAGATGATGGGGACTATGCAAAATGTGAAACTGTTCGAGAATGGAGAATATTTGGTGATATTCATTGATCTCAGCCCTTACGATTACAAGGAAGCGAGCCGATACTTATGGAGTGAGTTACCTGTTAATCAATTGATGTATCTGTCACTGGTTTCTGATCTCATCGACTTTTTGAGGATTTAATGAACTTCATGTACTAGGCTCTGATTCTTTGTTAGAATCACTCGCCGTTCTATTAGTCTGATGTATGAGTTTCTTTCGGACAACATTGTTTGTCCGATAACGCAGCCAAATGTCATTCGACCATAGAATTTTTTCACTTACATAAATGAACCATTTAAATAATACAATATAATATGTTCTTTCAAATGCATGTAATCGGTGCTCAGATTTTATAGATCAGAAATATTGATTGATTTTCCCAGTTCCCACGAGCAGAGGAGCAGACAGCTTAGTAAGCGGTATCGTTACTAACGAGAGAAGTCTTATGTCGTACAAATATTTTGGTTTGTGATGTCAGGTCAGTTGTTGCAAAAATTATGGACACTTCGCTCGCCAAAAGAATCAGTTTAAACAAGACATCCTCTCCTCTCTAGTAGTACTGTATACTTTTTTGGCTGACGTATTTGATAGGATTTCTCTAACCTGGAGCCAAAATCAACAATCAGTAAATGCACATATCAGACTAACTGACAGTGTAAAATTTGGTTTCAAGATAGAATTGAACGTGTTACGTATGTCTGCTAACATATCTCGTACTGAGTCGAGTGGTTCACAAACATTTGAAGGCACCACGCATAGCCTAACCTTAACCTTACGCTACCAGAAAGGAGTAAGTTTTACAATTTCTTGGTGGGATCATGCGAGCTATAACTATTGTCTCGAGGTTTAGAATATTAGTAGATTCGGGAATTGTCTACAAAATATATCGCTGATTTTTTTTTAAAACCGATGACAAACTTGCCCTGCTGTACCGAGTGAAGTTAATAGTTATCCACCACCCTGACGGCGTTACTTATACGTCTTGCACTTTACAAAATGACATGAAACTTTACTCTTTACTGAATTGAATATCCAACCACAAGGATCTCTCAAGTTTTTAAAGAACAAACTACCAATTGTATATTGAGACCCAGAGTACTATTCTTGTGAACTGAAACTAAAATGTCACATACACGCAAGAAGGATTCGATTAGGTTGGTAATTGATTTCGCGTTTTGTCATTTGGACAAAGTGCGATTTGGAATTTGCCACTGCTGCCTTGAGTCAGTTCTTAATTGAATTGAAGACGACTCTAAGATACGCAGAATGACCAGCAATGGACAATCCTTAGGCATAGAATTTAAGAAAAACTTCACTACTTCATGACACCGATTCAATTACCAGGACAGCGATTCTCTTCTAGTCGTAATCCGTGCCGGAATTCCATTCCCACATGACTTTTTATCTACGCAAGTACTGCCTCGAACTACCTTACATTGTGCGTAACAATACCAACTGTATGCAGAAGTTCATTTGTTCATCAGGACGTTTTTACTCTATCACGTGCTGATTTGACGCTCTTTACCGCTATTAAAAGCTCACTTCAGTATGCGAGAGGATATTTTCTAATTTTTAAAACAGTTACAATCTTCGTATATTTGTATGAAATATCGAAGTCATCATTTATAGAAATGTGCCCGAATTCTGAAATTCTGCTGAGATTTCATCTAAAGTTTTCCTGTCATGTTAATCAGCGGAATTGACAAGCATTCAATCCTGTCATCCAAATTTAATGACGTAACAGGTTTGCAAAGAGTTCTGTTGTGAAAAACCTGTTCAAAGTTTTATTGAAGACATGGTTTGTTTTGACCGAATCTGAGATTCGCATGTGACTAATGTCCCTTGTAAAGGGGTGAAAGTCCTTCTCCGACACGAAGTAGTAGAGTCATTAGCTGAGTGTCTTCTGAAGTCCCAGACTATTTTGCGGCTTGGTTGGACGGGAATTCTTACAACCGTTGGAAAGTTTAATGGGGCGTAGAAAATTGGAGAAAGGAATGAGACATGAATGGGAGAAGGATTTTCTCCCTCCTCCGAGTATCTAATTGACCTTTTCCACGCACACAATGTTTTCTCTTCCCATTATTATCTCTACGTACCTAGCCTTAAGTATGTACTTCTGGGGTACTGTCCCGGACATACGCTTCAATTTTCACTCCACTCACCCACTCTGCTTTGCTTTCTCCAAAGGATTGTGTGTCGTGGGTAAAGTCAAAACGGGTTAGGTCAAATTCCATATAGACGTTTTGATCTAACTAGTCGAAAAGATGAGAAGCTATATTTACAAAAATATTTTTCAATAATAAATTTATTTCTCCGTCGTAAGTAATCGTAGTGTGTTGCAAACACCCATTTTGAAAACGATTTAAAGTTTCACACCAAATTATTTGGTTCCCGTTATGCTAATAAATACAAAAGTCCTATAATCAAAAACTAAAAAAATTTCTAATACCAAATTCGGAAAACCAGTAGTAAGGCAACTCCCCATGAATTATTTCTTTAGTTTAGTCTCCAGTCAGCATAAGCAAAATTTTACAGCAGCTGCCGTGTGAATAGGGGCTTTTAGCAGTTGAAACGATTGTCTGATTTATTCAGTTGCCCGCGACACGTGCATACTTAAGTGTATCTCGTCTGTCAAGTCAAGATCCCACTTCACCTAAGATAAACACTCAAGGGGAATGAAGAAAATTATTTTTGCATGGATTCCTAAAGGACGAGTCGATAAGGTGTTCGGCGCCATGCCAGAGTGGACAGCAAATCAAATATCCTCTTTTAGTAAAATGTACACCCTAGCATCGTACTCGTGAAAGGAGGTAACAAGGGAACTACGAAAGGGCGGAAACGATTCTAAATTGTATTTCCGACAGAAGAAAAGCACCAAATATTTTTCGTTGGAACGATATTTCCTCACATTCGTGTAAAACTAATACAGGGCAGCTCGGAATATTTCACCACGTCTACCCAGACGGATGAACGTTGGCATTGCCAAAGATAGGGTTTTTACAAAATTGTGCTCCTCTCCTGTCCCTGTCACCCGAATTATTAAAATGTTTCACGCTGACGGAGGATAATGCAAATCAGTGTGAAAATTAGAAAATAGGATGTTTCGTAACACAGAGATATTATTTTGAAGCAGACTTCGAAAACGTAAGCACTATTTATATAGGGAAATATTGTAAATATCTATGAGACATTTGTGGTTAAATTCTGCTTGTAGAACTCGTGTATCTTAGTAGTTCTGGAATGTCGACACTTTGAATGGAGAAAACAAACCAGAATTTTGAGTGCTACCGGGTCTAAATTCTCGTTTCTAAAAATTCCAATCTGGAAATAAAACAGTATTACATACGTAAATCAAGTTCGGCTTCAATTTCAAAATTATCTTTTAGAAACCATCAATTCTTCTTTTCAATTTCTTTTGGATTATAATTTATTTTTTCGATTCTTTGAAAATTTTGAATTTGTACGAAAGTTAAGTAATTTGCTCGGCGATTTAAAGAAAATGTAAAATTAAAGTTCCTATTCCGAAATATGTATTCTTGTGGATCACAATTTTTGTAGGAATGTCAAGATTTGTAATAATAATAGCAGAGCCAATTCCGTCTGCTAATCCATAACTTTCTAAGTCAAAGACACGAACACCGAATTTAACCAAATTGGCTGGTTCATTTCAGAAACGGTGTCGTAAAGAAACTCATGATATATGATGATAGTAAACTCTATAGAAGCCCCTTGATAAATAATTAAAAAAATGTGTGCAGCCAATTATTAATTGCCCCACCAGAAGAGTATATAACCCAGTCTACTATCCTCAATTTTTAAGTGACAAGAAGAAACCATTTTAAAAAACATTTCATGTTAAGGCTGTCTGAATTATGGATAACCTAATCTACGACTCCTCTTATTTCATCCGCTGAGCTACGTACCTTCCTGAATAATAAATTGAATTTTCCTTTCTCCTCAACTTCGCATTAAACCGATTTTTTGGCCATAAAAATGAAACACTAAATTTGATAGGTGTCCTAAAGGCTTGACAATTCCCCTCACATTAACATTTCCGAAATCTAAGAAACTGCGAAACTTCCGAGTGAACTTTTTAAATTTTCATGAAACCGAAAGTGAAGTCGGATGGGAATTAAAAATTGAGATTTTGTAAGTTAACATACTTTGTCAATTTTTAAGGGCAACCTTAGAAAGTTTGAACAATGCGTGTCTGTGACATTAATTCTCGAACTGAGTTAATAAAGTTTCAAAGAAATAGTTCTGTCGAGTTTGTTATACATACGTAAGATCTTGTAAATTTATCATGCGATGGACGTTTGAATCCCTTGGAGAAAGTACAATGGTTACGGCATATGCCCTGACGTGTCTCTTCGAGTGCAAATATTCTACTGTCGAATTAATAATGAATTTCATAGTGTAAGAGTGTAAATATGATTCCCTTGAGGGGGTGTCTGAATCTTGATGTGATTAAGTGTTTTAAGTATTCCTGCTCCAGCAATGACATCTTGTAACACTCCACGAAATTGTCGCGTTTATTTTATTTGAAAATGGTCAGGCCCTTCTGGTATGGGCTCCCTATTACAAGCATCCATTGCCACTTTGCTATGTCAGGAGCCTAATCCCCTGTGCAGACATGGCGTGGCTCGTTATTTTTTCTACTACTGATAGACAGGTCAAATCCTGACGAGATATACGCGTATGTTTCGTCTTGCCTTACAAAGAATGTCAATTAATACGAGATTTCTTTAATTTGATTTCAGAAATACCTGACACCGTCAACATTGAAAATTGCAGGGATTTGTCCAACTTTGAAGAAGCAACCGCTCGATCTCTCCTCGTCGTTGCTCCAAGTCCACCCAATGAGACTTATGGAAATTTTTCTGCTAAAGTGACAGAGCAAGGCAAACAGAAATTCAATTTCTCTGACCCTTTCGGTTCTTTCGGTTTTGTGAAACATGTGTCAATCTCAGCAGCCAATTTGTATGACTCTGTGTTTTTGTATGCTCGGGCCGTTCACAGTCTTTGGAATGACACGAATGATTTTGAATTATTACAACGGAAGGCTAGGGATGGAACTGGGATTTTTGAGGCCATTATCAACATGAAGTCCTATGACAGTAAGTAACCCAGTCTTGGGATTTCTTTTCAAGGTCTACACAACAATTTCCAATACACAATCATATTATTCAACTTCCACCCGAGGCAATGTAAGGTGGTATGACAAAGGTATCGAATATTCGCCGAGGTCTTGAGAAATCTTGATCTCAGGGTTCTTACTATCTAGTTACAAATTCTAAAAAAAATAAAGTGTGAAAGTAAGGTTTTATTTTGCCACCGCGCACAAGAATGTAGTGTTATGTTTCGTTATTCTTCTCCCCAGAAGGTCATAGCCATATTTATTCGCTTCTTCAGACTTTTTATGCATAATGATTCAATATGACCTCGTCTTGGTAATGGTGACGCTAGAGTACTCAGATTGTTTGGAAATATAGGGAATGGGAATTCTGTGATGAGAGCGGCGCAGGATAGTGACGCCACCAGGTAGCCGTATCTGTTATATCTTAATATCAGAAGTTAAAGGGAAAGGATATTCTTGATGGAATAAATTAACCATAATGCATTGCAAAAATAAGTGCAGTCAATTTTGTTAATATAACAAAAATCCCACACAATTGAACTGGAAAGAACTCAAAGCAGTTTTGGGTGTAATTACTCAGTTATTCGACTAATATATTGCGGAAGTAGGAATTCTTCACCATGTCCACAACGATTTCCAGTGTGAGCGGCTTTCCAAACCTAGAGTGAAAATCAACTTTCTCCGACTGTATCACACGACAGCTTATCCACAAAAATTAAACCGAACTCGACTACAAAGTTGAAATTGTTCGGTTTTCACTTCTATGCACTTTGGTAGCGCAACTCATTTACTTATAGGTTTTTCTCCATTTTCTGGGTCAAAAGATCATAAGCGCCGCGGTGCGTAGCGGATTTACAAATGGAATGCTCGTGAGATCTTCATAAAATTCTCTAGCAAATGCAAACTTTTCTCCCACTTTGCCTGTCGACGGGTTGGTGAATGTTATGAGTGACCCCGTGGACTAAATACGACTTAATTAAGCATATATAGGCTTCATGTTGTTCAGCATGAATCCTATATATCCGTAGGATGAACAATATAAACTTAATTTGACCTTATCCAAAATGAATACCAGAATCGAAGTTGCATATAGGACTGACACAGACTCAGTTGATTCCATAAAATGTCATGGTTTGAGATCAAAGGACGATTTCACGGTAGTGTAGGATTTTGCCTTACAATTCAAGCTCATTGAATATTGAACAATTAGAAGCCATTGTGACTAATTAGACCCGGGCAAACTTGCTTTCTGGAAGTTGAGCAATGCAACTAGAGTGACGGAGGAGTTCAAATTGTCTGTGAAGCTAGACTTGTAATTTGACCGTAATTGCCCGTGACTCAAAAGTTAGTTCAAAAGTTAACCCTTTTTGATGAATCATGGATTTAAGTTAATAGTATGTGCCTTGGAATTATCATTAGTTACCTGAACTTGAATGGGACCAGACTTTGACTGACTGCTAACACTAACACTTAAAGCTAAGGTCTACAAAGACATTTTTCGAGATGTCAAGGTTAAAGCGACTCATTGTAGTAAAATTGTCTACCTATGTATACATACAGTATATGTATTTGGCTGTCTTCCTTGAGGATTTTCTTTCAGAAAATCGAGACCCCTAATTCCACTAGCATGTGTAGGTTCTCATCCGAAATATTATTAGAATTGAATATTAGTTCTGAAATGTCTGAGTTTTGAACTTGTCCCCAGAATTGTGCAGCGAAATTGATTAACCATAATGTGACGCTTCTGACTCTGGCTGTCAGTCTTAATTTAGGTTTTGGAAATTCGTTTTTTTTTTCGAACTCAGAAGTACGGTTTCGGAAGCGACCGTATCTTCAGGACAATAATTGCCATACACACCTTTGTAGTTTTGGTGTTTTATAACTAGGACTGTAAGTAGTGGCTGTGATATTGTATAACCAATTAGCCCAAGTTGGTAGTTTTGTTAAGCAACCGATTTAAATACATTTTGTAGAGATTTAACGGAAGAGCAGTTGCTTTACTATCAATCATGCGAATTGCCAATCCAGGAGTGCTGTGAAATATTTGAATATTTCTTTTACTCTAGACCTCATGCTCGAGCAATGTTTCAGATTGACAAGATTGACAAGAGCTCGTATGATCCTAGACAAAATTCGATACAAAATATATACTTCGTTTACACCGAAATCTCCTAGTTCAACTACAGACTGCCTTTAAATAATTGTGAACCATCCTGTGTAAAATTATGTGAATACTCTGACACCTCGGGAGTATCCCTTGTCAAACGTATGATCCTATCAGTTGAAGAAAGTTGGAGACGTCAAGAGGTAGAATTTAATGTTTGAAGTGTTGTTCAGTTTATCACATCGTGGTTACTTTATTTAATTTCGCAGGTATTACGGGTGCGAGAATCACAATCGATAAGAATGGAGACTCTGAAGGAAACTACACTGTCATAGCTTACAAACCGTATAATTTTTTAATAAACAAACATGGGACAGAATTCAGGTGTGGACATTACATGATTCCTGTCGGCAATTTTCATCCGTCTTTGCAGGAAGATATCATAGTTCCGGTAAGTAAACGTTGAACAACTTTTTTTCTGGACTATCTCTAAACTCAGATGGTTCTACATTGAGAATTTTCAACACCGTGAATTTTAGCTTCGTATTTATCAAGCTCAGCTGACATTTTATTGCGAAGAACTAGGCTATGAACTTTGCGGTCCGGTCAAATTATGCTCACATGTTCCCATATTATCTCACTGTTCGGCTCTGTATTCAGAATTTGGTGCAGTTGACTCGAATCAGTTTAAATCGTCGATATTCATATTAGACATACAATACGAGTCTTTCATCATGATTATTGCCCATCGATTAAAATTTTGTACCATAAATCTGACTTTAACAATGTACAGTTTTCTCCGACCCCAGAGAATTGCTAGTAATGCGAGACTATAATACTTGGATGCATCTGTAAAACTGAAATCTGAATAAAATATTCGTGGTTAGTAGGCAAATCCGAGTATGCTGTCCTGATCACCAATATGACGATTTCACGTGAAATTGATATTGCCGTCAATCGCTAGAGATTTTTGAACAATTCAAATCATTCGCCTTCTGAAATTGTACTGGAATATCCTAAATGAATTAGGGAGGATAAAAGAATTACTTACTTTGCTTAATAATGTGGATTTCTGGACATGGATTTGTATTTATTAGTCCTAAGATTCAGAAATGTCGGATTTGACACAAATGTCAAGCTTAGAAGCTTAGATACAGATAGATATCACATAAAAATAGGGGACTCGTTCCTTATTTTGGCTTTTACCTAGGTGGTTATTACCTAGGTGGTTCGATTTAGATGATGGTGTCCATTCCCTTCTACGAAATGTTGATATAGTCAATGAAAAAGGGTCATTGAATTCTGTTGTGAAATTATTATTGAGTGAGTGAGAGTTTACTGTTCCGGAGCATCTCCAATATGGAATTCCCTTTTCAGAAAAAGCTGAAAAAGTCACATCTTATGAGTACGTACCTGACCTAAATGTTTGTTTTCATTTTCAAAACAGAAATTCAAATTATTTAATGGGGGACAAATTGACTGGGTCAGTGGAAGAGTGCCGTCTGACTCCCCGAAATGTGGATTCAAGAATGAGAATTGTACAACTACTGAGAGCGTTTCCCTTTCCATGATAACAGCAGCTCTTCTTGGTCTTCTTCTAATAGTCGTCATCTCCGTGGCTGCCAGTCTGTACAGAAAATGGAAAATTGAACAAGAGATTGAGGGTCTTTTGTGGAAAATCGAGAAAGATGAACTTAAGCTCCAGCAGCACTATGGAGAAAATACTCAGTCTCGGGTAAATTATTCCCCTTTCCTCTCACACTTTCTTTCGAGGCATTTTTTGTCGGAGCTTGGTCTGGGTTTTCGTACCCTAGTTCTACTGCATTAGAATAGTTCTAGTTCTACTATTATCTAAAACTCTTGAAAGTATTCTACATATGTGTGCCCATTCACACGTACTATATGGTACAAAATACTCAATCGAGTGTGTTCCAGCATGCATGCATACATATATCACATGCAAGCATGCATGCATAAAAAGGAATGCCGCGTCGTATTTGCCACAATCCTTTCCGGGGGATTACCAAGGTGGAAAAAGGTTCCCGTGTTGGGTTTCCCATTCTACTAAATGTCATCCGAGAACACATCCTTTTTCTGAAAATTTCAAACAAACTAGATCTCATCTCAGCGGTAGGCAGAAACCATATTATTTCGGTGTGAGTCAGTCAGAAGTAAGTATATCAAAAACTGAAATAGTCATATTAACTTGTCGAACGGACTTCTAATACTATGTTTATTAAATAAATGTAGAGGTCATTAAATGTTGAACAAAATTGAATTGGTTGGGATTACTGAATATAAAGCAAATTAAATTATAGTTAGTCCGCGGTTGAAGACAGCATGATGCCATTTACGACTTTGCGTTAGGAATCTCTCCGGGAAATATGGATTTTTTTTTACGAAAAATGCGCGGATATTTAGCCAAGCTTCTCAACCAATGTCAGTTATCGCCAGTATTTTATTAGAAAACATTGTACATTTATCTATAAAGTCAAGTTGATCCCGCGCAAGCATAATAAATCAACTCGGTTTGACAAGAAAAAGCTCAGGAGAAAGTCGAGTGAAAGTCACATACGGTGAAAGCTTCCGCTGCATCATTTCATGCCTGTTTGCAAAATCGTCGTAATTTTAATAATTTCCAAGAAAATTCTGAACCAGTAGATTTTTCCTCATATCAGACAAAATATTGTTTTACTAAGCCTGGTTTGAGTGCTGGTTGATGTTTCACGAGGTCCATTATTTCGATTTTCAGTATTAGTATTATAAAACCAAATGATGTTTCCAGTAAAAGAATAATTAAAATCATTCATATTATTTGAATAGCTACTATTTCTGAATTCTATTTTACTCAAACTGCCTACTGTTCCACAGATGAGTCTGGTCAGCGTCGGGTCCTACGGCCAAGTGTACTGCACAACTGCCCATTATAAAGGAGCCGTGGTTCGAGTGAAGGAATTAAAGTTACAAAAGAAGTACGTAATTTCCAGACAAACGATGAAGGAAATGCGTTGTATGAGAGAAATGTGTCACCCGAACATCAATTCCTTTCATGGGGCCATCATCCAACTGACGTCCATCTCACTCGTCTATGACTATTGTGGCAAAGGATCTCTTTCTGTAAGTACGTTTGTCCTCCCCATTCAAACTACATAATACAGAGGCAAGATTTAATTCGGACTAGATTACGATACGACTGTACGGATTTTTATTGGTTTTATTTCGAAATAGAACAAAATATTTCCACGTACTTGTACATTGCAGTCTGAACTATAAGTATAGTGCATTAATTTCATGCGAAACATTATAACAAACGCGGAAAACAACAGGGTTTACGAACAAGTAACGTTTTCATGTATATATTTTCATATTAACTGGAAAATTTCTGCCCGAAAGATCTGTCTATCTTTGCGATCTATCGGTAAAAATCTTACCGGGAAATTTTACACCCGAGGAAGCCGTACCAGATATTTCTGCTTAAGAATTCCTCGCCTTGAATTAACGGAGAAATTGGCAATAGCTCATGTATATCTCACTTTTTCTCTGGAATCTAACGACGTGGTTATGGGTCATATGTCAGTCAAACTAATTCATCTATGGAAACTTCACTATTCTTCACGCGTTCGGAAAAATACACCCGCTGGGAAATCAGTTTCGAAATAAATTATTCTACATGTTTGTCATATAATTTATTTTAATTATTTTGTATTAGGGCAATACAGGGCGTTCAGGAAAAAGAGCCGGATTGTTTGATTTTATTTTTGGCGTGGTAACACGAATTTATGTTACAGTCAAGGTAGGGATAGTTAAGAAAGAAGTGATATACGAAGAAATATATTAAATCGAATATTTGTTGCATTTGAGTTTATGCGTCATGAATTTTCTGCGTCGACTATATACCTAGCTAAATCTTATTATCGCTCATGTATTTGTTCACATTAATTATAAATCACAGGCTGACTTTAACATTAAACAGTAAACTTTAACAGTAATTCTTGTAACTACACAAAAAAATAAATCAAACAATTCGGCTCTTTTTTGTGAACGCCATGTATGTGTACCTATTTATTGAAGAGGCCTCTGGTGTGGCAACCAGAGTACACAGAATATGCAATAAGAATTAATTGCACTGAAATTTGATCGTAGTACTAGTTTTGACAGCAGTGAAATTCTTGTGTCTGGTGTTTTAAAAGTCCGGCTCAATATCAGCGTAAGAAATCTGCTCACGATTTTGATCACGGATCAAGCACGATCTCTGATTCAATTCGAATTTTTCGGAGACGCATTTCAAGGAAACAGAACATAAGGCATAGTAGAGAGCGCAGATCAAAATAATAAATAAATCCAATTTTATTTCCTTGATTGCAGGACGTGGTGGAAAATGAAGATATAAGGCTGGACCAATCCTTCATCTCATCTCTAATCCATGATCTAATTAAGGTACGTGTCGACATTTCCTAGTACAAATGTAGCTTTTCTCTCGTCCAATAGAACAACGTACACTCCGCAAGGCGATGCAGCGTCGTCGGCCTATCTCGTGTAATTTTAACTGCCTCGGTATTTTGTTCGGGTTTTTGTCGCCGAATTTTTGTGGACGAAGTCATCATTGTAATTTATTGTAACAACTAAAACCAAAAATTGACTTAGCCAATAGACGTAAAGTTGAAAACTGCGATTATTTTCTAATTTGGAATTTTGAAACGGAAACGAAACTGTTGAACAGAACTTCAATTTTTGTCTCAGAATAAGTTCAAGACGTGGGTTTCTCTTGTAGTTGCATATGTATTCTTGTTTTTATCGAATCCTTAGCGATTTGAGTGTTATTTCTACGACGTAAGCATTAGTTTAGGGATCACTGACCAATGAAGTCCCCCGAACGCACGATTCCAAATCATTTATGGCGATTTAGTATATACTTCCTACCTGGCAGTTTAAGACAAAATAATTATTAACACTATTTGGGAAAGTCGAGTTCGTAGACTTTCACTTCTTTCTCCACAAGGATCAATAGGGAAAGCAAGTGAAATAGCCTCTTACGTCTCAAATAAACATGTCATTTAAGAAATAAACGAATCGTTTACTAAACTGGAATTCAGTTAACGAATTTATCATAATGATAGTATTTCCCCTGTGGCACGCCAACTTTTCTTCCATCTTATAAGTTATGTATGATTAATTAATCTACTTTCGAACTTCCGAATGGATGCGTTTGATTAATATCATCTTATTGTCGATTGTCCAATTGTACAGGGAATGATATTTCTTCATGACTCAGACTTGGAGTACCATGGGAATTTGAAGGTAAAGTCAACTTTTATTACTAAGATTATTAATTAACTGTTTGTAATTCTAGCCTGCTGTATTTTATTAAATTACTTATTCAAACTACCGGTGAAGGTGACCGGGTTATATCGGTAGTTTCCACATTGAATCTGCCATAGATGTTCTGACCTGCATCTTTCTCTTTTATTTGGGAATCCAGTTTCCAAAATTGTAATTCTCCTATCCACAGGCGTGTGGAGATGGTTGAAATCGATGAACGGATCCCGAAGAAGTTGATGAGGATCAGGATCCCCGTTGACAATTCCTAGCTCTACTTCAGGGATGTCATCCATTTGATAACGATCACGATTTTCCTGATCAACTAGGTAGGCTAGGTGTGATGCGAATCGTTTATGTAAATTCTACGATAAAAAAAATAATTAGCATATGATCAACCTTATTAGTGCTCCGCTTTTCCGGATTCGAGTTAGACGTATCCGAATCCGACTTTGTCGGATTCGTGCGGAGCACTAAACCTTGTTTCAAAATTTTCTGAAATTTTGCGAACTTACATGTCCGCAAAACAATTCAGTTTCTCCCACATAGGTGGTCCAGTTACCCTCTTCAAAACACGCATTACAGTGGATTAGGTAGATTACGTCATTGAAGTCGCAGGTGAACCTCCTGTTCAGGTTGATGGATTGGCTAGGGTCCGGTCCCCACTGGACAACATCAGTCTGACTTGTACAGGTACCCGTTCTTCTGCAATTTCCATGTCTACATGGAAAGGAACCCGGCCCAGCTCTTCCACGCACAGCATTTAAATTTATTTCATTTACTAAACCTGTGGGGAAATGATAACAATTAATAACTAATTATAAATCCATGCTGTAAATTAATTATTGCTAACATTTTGTTACGTTTGTACGGTTAATTTCTTGGTGAATCTGGATTTGTGAGAACAGAGATAACTTTGAATGTAAAGGCCCTAATTTACT
>JAQGCA010001471.1:0-17383 GCA_034698945.1 Protaphorura quadriocellata
ACTGACGTCACTCGCTTGTCAGGCGGAGATGGCTCCAAGCTCCAAATTCTCATCACCCAATGTATTCTCCCACCCTGGGTCATGTATGAATTTCGAGTTTCCAATTCGTGGACCAACCCGTCTGTCTACTAGTTTGATAATTTTTTCGAAAAAACGAGGGTGAGGGTCCTCTGCCATGGGTTTAGAACGAGCAGAGAAAGACAATATTTTCTCTCCATGAATCATTTCACAACATCCCCTTCGACTCACGAAATAGTTGTAAGAAATTGTGATCATTTGGACTTGGGTTATTATATATAGAAGAAAAAAACTTCCAATCCCAACGTGCTTCAAATGTTAAGGCTACCAAGTACGATTAGAGTATGAGCATGGTTCCTGTGGATTTGGATCTGATCCATGCATGGGATGGAATTGAATCAAAAATTAACTTGGAGATAGTCCGAGGATTCTGCTGGAATGCCTTTGAACAATTTTAGCTTTTCATTTTCTGGCCACACCTGCAACGTGTGGAGAAATTAATTGAAAAACCCATAGTCCACTCGGTTCAATATAAAACTCCTCCTGCTCCACATGAGAGAAATATTTGGAACAAGTGCTTTTGATTAGGTTGCGGGGTTGAAAAATGCATCCGTCAAACAGAAGTGGCCAAATCTTGGTCATGTTCAGAAAATTCTGTAATACACACTTCCGATTCCACGTCTCGAACCTTACGTGCTCCATGTAGTAATATCCACCATTCTAAAGAAAATCCCATACGGAAACATTACACCTCCATTCTCCTGTCTTAATTTCAAAACTGGAAATGACATAATATGAATTACAAACAGGAGCAAGAACTCGATGAATTTCTCTCACAACCTTGTCCAGATTCTTCACACTACAAGTTACAAGGGTTGTAACAACGACGTCAATGGACCCAGACTCAATTTCACTCAAATCTTCCCCCACCCCAACTACAAATTTCTCAAGAGTAATTTCTGGAAACTGTTAATAATACCAAATAATAATTAATTGAGAGTTTGATTCCATTAGAATTCTATGAATGAGGATATATCTGTCACCTTCTCCAAATTTTTCAGCAAATATTTTTCAAAGTATTTCTTCGGGTCCACAGCGATCAAATGGGAATTCTTCGGGTAATATTCCAGATTCGCTCCTTCATTGTGGTAAAGAGCAAAATCAGTCAATGTCCGGATTCCCCGTCATCAAAGTGAACATGATCCCATAATAAAGTAAATTATTGAAGTTAGTAATGTTATTTTATATTAATGTTGTATGGAAATGTTGTTCAATACAATGTCAGGGTCAGGGTACGCCGGATTTATATGGTGTTTTTTGTACCAAGCAAGAGGAAACAGTGTGTTAGTTATACAATCACCTGATCCAACACCTATTTCCAGAATTTTTATTCCACGTTTTCGGCCAAGTATTCGATGGGCAGATTCAATCGTCCCGAGTTCCTTAAAGAGTCTTTGCTTCTGGTCCTTTACCTTACCATTGTAAACTCCTGGAAATCCTTCCAATAATTTCGCAAAGAAACTAGGGGCAAAATTCGGATCAGTTCCATTTCATAATATTTCCTAAATTACAATGGTTCAGGGAAAAATTACCTGTGACGGAAATCTATGACTGAATTCCATCCAGAAAAGAGAAGAAGATAGATCTGATGTAGAATGGACGGGATATGAACGTTGATCAAATCTTTGGCAATGTTCAAGAAATCCATTCTAGATTAGTAAGCAAATTGTTAAAGTATATGAACAAGCCAAGTGTAGCTGACAGTAACTACTTAGAAAATAGAAGTAGCTTTATTTTAAAGTAGTTGAGTAGGTATTTTCAAATTTTAGACATTGCCGCTTTAAGGTAATTTTTGTCACATTAAATGTGTACACAGACAGTAAGAGATTAGATTAGAGTTTAGTAGGGAGAGATAGCTAAAGCCTCCAGCAAGTTATTTGTTTTTTTGTCCTGTGAAATAATTGTACGGCTGCGGCTGACAGAAATACTTACATATGAGGTAGCGAAGGACATGGTTGACTTGTTATCACCTAAATGTACATTTATATTTAGTATCAGTCTGAAGTTTTGATATCTTGTGAAATGGGTCGAATGAATTTCGCTTGAGCAGTCTGGGTTTATTTCTGTTCAAACAATCGTCCCCTTTTAATTTATTCCAAAATAGAAACTTAAAGATCCTTTAAGTCTATATAAATTGAAATAATAGGAGACAGCGTTCAAGACGTCTTCATAGGATTGGATTAAAAACAGAATAATTAACACAGTGGTTAGCAGATTAGCAGCTTTAGTTGCAATCTCGCAATGGACTTTTCCAGCGCCCTTAAAGACTTCAACGCTAAAACCGCGGACTTAATGGAAATTAGTAGAGATGAATTTGGAAACATGGATATCGAAGATTTCGTTCGGGATTATGTTCGCTCTGGAAAACTCTTCTCAATTTTCGGTCACTACAAAGACCTCTTCGACGAATTTGGGACTCCGTTTAACAGTGGAGGATTTTATGAAAAGCTTGAAGAGTTGAAGCTGAGGGGTGATCCTGATTTAGAAGAAACGATTCGAGAGTTTGGGGAAACGGAGGAGGAGTGGGAGAAGTTCTCCGTAGAACTGGACTCCAAATTTCCACCCATCCCAAACTCGAACAAAGATCCGAAGGACCTGACCCTTGAAAATTTAAATGGCGGAGAAATGACTTTGGAGAAAGTCTGTGCAGGAAGCCCTTTCACTTGGCTCGTATTTCTTCGCTATCTTGCTTGACTACCGTGACGAGACCATGTGGCTGAACTGGTATCTCAGAACAAACGTCTGTCAGAAGCCGGTTGCCAAGTGGTCATCCTTTCGTTCAGCCCTAAGAAAGGGGTAGAGAAGTGGAGAGAAGAACACGGATGTCCTTTCGAGGTGTACATGGACCCAAGCCTAAGCGTATACTCCAAATTCGGGATGGGGAGGTCATTGACAAAGGTCAGAGCAATTAACTACCCACCGCGCCGCCTATATATTCCACACATACTTTGTAATCATTTTCGCAATAACGTCAAACTATCAAGATCTTAAGGAAACAAATATAAACAACCCAATCGATCAAAACTTTCCACCAGGTAAGGTAGGGTGGGCTAAAGCGCCCCGCCTTTGGGCAAATGTGCTAATATGCCATAATCCTTAACTACAGAAGCACGTGATTTCCAAAGGACGTGGACAAATGGAAATGGGGCATATTAGCACACTTAGAGGAGATATGGAAAATTAACACACAAGGCGGGGTGGGCTAAAAGACGCCTCAATCTCCGGACAAATTATTCTCCACTTTGGCAGCTAAGCGAGATCAGGTGTGTTAAACCGCCACAAACGTTGGACGGGGCTAATTAGCACACTTTTCCAAGGTGGGGCGTATTGGCCCACCTTTATTGAAGTCTTTGACAGAGTTGGAATTTTGCAATACAATGTTAGATATAGTATTTAGAAATGAGCTGCGCTTGTCAATACATTTGATGTATTAGTGATTCGTATTGACATCCGCACATTAATATTTTCTTTGATTAACTATATAAATTACTTTGATCTCAGGTGTACCGTCGAAGCACAATATTGTGGTTCGTTGAAACGGTCATGTCCGGACTCAAAGTCAAGCCAAACAATTATCCGGGTATTGATGATGACCAATTCCAGACTGCAGGAGATATTGTGTTCAATTCAAAAGCGGAACAAGTCTATAGCTTCCTTAGTGAGGATGCAATCAGAAGACCTTGCGTCCAAGATGTTTTGGATGTAATCAGCAAATGACAGGCCATGTCAAGAAGCAAGATGAAGTTCTAATTATTAATTTCGTTGCAAATAGTTACTAGATGTCTTATTCCTAACTTATGAGAAAGCTTTAGGTAAAATGCTTTGCAAGCCTAGACCTTTGATATTTTATGTTAGGTTCGACATTTGAATTTGTGACTCACAGATTCTTCTTGTGCAATGTGTACGAGAAGGAGAAATGTGATGAATAGTGACGAAAGTAATAAAATTGGTACTGAGAGTAAATGGAACGTTGTACAATCAATTCTTTATCAATTGGAATTATTAAGCGACGCTCTTCAGATGCACGAATCCTTCACCTTGTATATAAATTAGTGTGTAGTCTGTCCCCGTGGCTTAAAGAACACGTATGTGAAATCGGTCTGACAGTTAAATAAATAAATCAATCAATCAAAATCAATCACTACAGCTTCATTCCATTCCAATATGAATGGACGCAGTAATCGATTCACATTTTTAAAGTGTCCAACAATACTAGGACAGGAATACTTTATACGAGTTAATATTATTTTTGGTAAAAATCCGGGCTATTTATATTCATTGTAAGCTGAGAAATACTTGTACGAGGCAGCACGCACTAGGAATACCACTTTTCTATATTTTCGGATCCATTTCATATCACCTTTCTAAAAGTTTAAAATTGAAAGGCACAGGTTCGAAATATATAGTAATAGCAAACACAAATGCGAAAAGATATGGAGATACACAGAAGGTATTATAGCGGCGAATAGTTATACTTGATAGAATACAAGCAATTAACCCGGCTATACGGCCGTGTCAGTAAGGAACCAAATAAAATGAGAAAGGGTCCATTTTTCGTGGTCCTAGGACCATTTCCGCTTAAACAATATGGAATGGCATTTCGGGTATTTCCAGTGCTAAAATACTGAACAGAGAAAAGAGAAAATGAAACCTGAATTTCAGAATGACCAGCATCAGCTTAAAAAAAATTGTGCAAGTAGCTAAGACAAGTAAGACAATGATTATATTGAGTTGATTTTTGATGTGGGTTGCGGTGATTTCTTACACTCCTCATGTCCTCATGTTAATACCAGGAATTAGACCACTATTTACAAATTTTTATACTTTCAAATTACTATTCTCAAAACCTGTTAACAATTGAATTATTTTTGTAAACATTGCTATTACTTTTATCTTTTTGATCTTATGTAGCACTAGCATGATCTGACTGAAAAAACAGCTATATCTTTAATATGTTGTGAGATTTGTTATTGGTATATGTGTTACGTGTCTCTATCATGGAAATAAATTCGAATCAATCAATCAATCAATCATGTGGGACTGGATACTGGAAGTGAGTATTGTGGTCCACCCTGTAATGCTAGGAGAAGAGTGGGGCAAGCGGAGACATCCGGAACTCTCCATACTTCCACATCCACATCCACATCATACTCAAGTTTCTCACCGCCAAATGTAAACACGACCAAATATTTCAAATCAAAAAGTAATCAGAAGTTGAATTCCTTCTTCTCTTCATTCAGTCACAGTCACATTTAATATTTGTGTTTCGTTTAACTAAGAGTCAAGGTCAAGGTCAGAGGTGAAATAGTAGGGGAAAGAAGTCCGTGACTTGTAATTCTAAGGTAAGGTATTTCCATTGCTTTTCTATTTGACATTTAGTTCTTATGATGTATGATGGATGAGATGGATTCTCATTCATCATTCATTTGACTTTTTTCGAAACGGTGATTACTGATTCCATGAAAATTGAAAATAGTTCATAGTTAGAAGGAAACCTACGGAAGTATTGAGAATACTTCATTTATAAATAACCTCCTCTGGCTTTGTTGCCATTGTGTCTTGGCTGCATCGTCCTCATGTTATATGTATGATGTAATCGCGGATTGAAAAGTCCAGTGCAGATTAAATAATAATATGAATGCTCATTTATTTTTCTTAATTGTTTACTTGTTTGGTGGAAGTAGAAGGGAAGAAAGGACACGTGGGACAGGGGGAGTTGTTCTCTGTCGACTTCTTCACATCACTTACCCACTTTTCAACCTCTCTTCCAACTCACGAGATAAATATTGAGAAGAACTGATGATGATTTGGACTTGGGATATGAATAAAGTCAATATGATGTGGACTTTGAAGACGGATTGGATGATTGACGTTGACTCATCTTCTTCATCTTCCTCCATTGTCCTTTCTTCCTCTTTCCAACCTACAATGAACTAATCGTATCCAAACTCTGTGTATGGCGTCCTTGGGTCACGTAGTCTTACTCGGATTCTCAACTCCTTACAACCCGGACTTAATTGATGGGACACAACCCTAGGAATAAAACTCCTCCTTTTCCCTTTTTCTTCCCAAGACCCAAACATCTAAGATGAGTGATGAGTCGGGGTCAGGGTCAGAGTGGGACTGGTCTTGTACTGACAAATGTAGATCTCATCAGCACGGTTCGGCTGTTTGTGGAATCGCCAGAAGAGGAGACGATAGACATGTCCTCAGTCTCTGGGAATCCACTTGCAGGAATTATTCCACAGTCAAGGACTCCTTCGGAAGGTCAGCTCTCCACGTGGCAGCTTCCACACCAAATCCAAAGGTGAGACTCAAATCGACAACAACACCATTGATTTGTGACAGGACTGTTTTGATTGTGTATCCGTTGTTGATTTTCAGGCAGTCGAGTGGTTGGTGAGAAAGGACAAGAGCATGTTGAATGGGAAAGAACTGCTGTCCGGCTATACGCCACTCCACAGGGCCATTTACTTCGGACAAATTCAAAATGCGAGGAATTTAATTGCAGTAAGACTACTCACACTCATTTCCAATCCCATTCTTTTCGCATTGGCCTTAACCCCATCCCTCTACTTCATTTGGATGTAATGGAGTGAGAAAGGGGTTAGTGTGCTACACAAGCATCAGTCCACACTTAAGGTCCCTTTACAATGTTTTGCTTATCAGAACGTCAGGCTAGGTTCTCTTAAATGTAGTGAATCTTAATTTGGATGAATGAATGAATGTTTTAGAGTGGAGCGAGTCTGAGGATTACGGACAATGAAGGATTGAATCCAATCGATCTGTGCTTGGCAGATCGACTAGCCAATCTTCCTGTCACTCACCAATTCAGATTGGACTCTGACCCTACAGAACTCTACATTTGGGGAACGAATGACAACTTCAATTTGGGGACAGACAACCAGTCTGCAAGGAAAATCCCGGAACCCTTGCCTTTAGACCGATTCAGAGCGAGACGGACTGGAACAGGAACCACAACGACGACCAACACATCCATTTCCCATGTAGGTCAAACTCAACGGACAATGGTTTTATGGATTTCAGTTTTTCTTATTCTGTTCTTTGCTTAATTGTTTTTTTTACTCGGTTTACTTTTACTTATTTTGTTCTTGTACGTTCAGGTGAATCTTCAGAATTTCCACTCTGTGTTCTTGGGGCAAAATGGACAAGTGTTTAGTTGTGGAGTGGGGACGAATGGAAGACTCGGTCTCGGAGATAAAGAGACAGTGGCTATCGCGCCCCATCCCGTCCCTTTGAAAGAACCTTGCACTCAAGTTGCTGCTGGGACAGACCATGTCCTTTTCCTTCTCATCGAAGGAATCGTAAGTCAATTTTTAAGAAAAGTTTAAAAAAAATCTAATGGAGAGTTTCCAATAAGACAGAGACTGAGAAACTCGTCTATTCATTTATGTTTTTGTGGACAGGTGAAGAGTTGTGGTTGGAATGAGAACTTTGTCCTGGGTCATGACGGTCATCCATTTCCTCTCAAGGTTTCCCACCCACGGACCATCCAGACTCTTCGACCTGTGCGGATCCAAGGAGTGCGAGCCAGTTCCACTCACTCTGTCTTCTTCACCAACAACAGATTGTACACATGTGGACTGAATGAAGGGCAACTCGGACATTTTGGAACTGAAGAGTCTCATGTCATCCTTCCAACACTCGTACGCGCCTTATCCTTTCTTCGTTCATCCATTCGTTGATTTGATCTTTAACTCTCCTACTTCTAACACCCATTCACCTTGACTCTTTGACGACTTAGACCTTTGTTTTGAATTCATGTTTTGTCTTTGTGTCCAGGTCACATGTGTTGGATTCTCTGGGTCTGGGAAAGAAAAGGTTGAGAGTGATTTCGGTGAGTTGAGTCACGTAGAGTGTAATGATTTTGCGACTGTCGTCCGGACTCACAAAGGAAACCTGACTCTTCTCTACAGGAATGAATATCGGAAGATTCCTGCTCAGTAAGATTCTACTCTTTACATTCCATTCATTCGATGGGGCCCCTTTCAGCATTCATTCCTCATCAAAGACATTCTGACTGTGTTGTGATTGATTTGGATTTTTGACTCAGGCATTTGGCACTCAACAAAGTGGTTGTGACTGGTGGACAGGGTGTTTCACCCACAAATCTGGACCACACTTCAACCACTTCAACTCCGCTCACATTGTTCTTGTTGACTGTGACTGGGTCCTTGGTCATTTGGAGAGAAGATGTGAGCGGGAGGTCAGAAGGAGGTGGAGGAGGAAAGGGCGGCGTTGGAATGATGGGGACTTTCACTCAAGTCGTCATGGACTTGGGTCGAACGCTCACTTTGAAGGACATTGGAGTGAGTCGGAACTCGTGGCTGGGAGTGACCAATGGTGGAGAAGCCTTCATGGGACCTTGGACTCCAAGCATTCCGCCCATCACGACCACGAACAGAAACTCAGCAGAGGAGAGGGAGAAGAGAAAAAGGACGGAGTCCACGGATCACACGACATGGGTTCAAAGTAGACGGAAGACACGAGGTACGTCCAGTTAACCCTTTCACTGTTTGACCATTTGACTTCACCTACCACACTTGTTGATTTGATAGGGAAGGGAAATGATGAAAGTGGTGGATTTCCATTGGAGCACATGAAGATGAGACGTGTTCCGAACATCCATGCGGGGGAGTCCGTGGCCTGTGACCCCAAAGGAAATAACTTTGCCATCATTCAACGCTACCACAAAATGGACTTTGTTCATCTCCCCACAATTCTCCCTTCTACCTGGGTCAAGGACTTGGAACGTCTCTACCAGGAGACGAGTCTGGACGACATCTTGCATGACGTTGTGTTTGACGTCAGAGGGGTTGCGGATGGGGTGGATGGGAATGTTCGTTCTTTCCCTGCCCATCGATTCATTCTAGCGACTGGCTGCCCTCAACTCTACAATTTGGTAAAAGAGGGAGATGATGCAATTGAGTCCCCTCTGGCCCCACCGGCCCCACTGCATGTCCGCATCACCACAACTCATCCCTTCGTCTTTGAACAACTCCTCTCCTTCATTTACACTGGGACATGTTCCCTTCTCAACGTCGGAACACCACTCGTCCAGACCAACTCTAATGGAAGTGACTGGATCCGATTGACCTTGAACTCAGCTCGTCAATTCAAATTGGAGTCATTGGCCAAGAAATTGAATCAAGTCCACATTGTGGATGGAATGGTGAAGTGGGTGGAAGGAGGTGGGAAGGGGAAGAAGGGGTTGAGGAGGGAAGCGAGAGGGAGAGCGGGGAGGAAGAGTCATGGGGAGTTGACAGATGTCGTGATTCTCTCCTCAGACAATCAACTCATCCCAGCTCATCGATGCATTCTCGTAGCTAGAATGGATTACTTCGACATGATGATGTCACAACCCGTCTGGAGAGAGGTAGATACACTCCACACTCTAATCCCTAGGGAGAGGGGGCAGCTCTCATGGATACCTTCTTATTTTTCAATGGTCATTGTATTTTCAGAGCACCAGTGGGAAGATCGCTTTGTCTGTTAAGAGGAGGACGATTGAGATGATGCTGGACTGGGTGTATGAGGAGAGAGTGAGTGGACTCCTGGACTCTGACTCAGAGGCCATAGCAGAACTCTTCATGGCCACTGACTTGTTCGGGATGGACCAACTGAGGGCATGGGTGGAGGTTACCCTGGCAGAGACGATAAGTCTTAAGAATGTGGCTCAGCTCCTCACACAGTCTATTTGGTTCAATGCACATCAACTCAGAGACTCTGCCTTCAACTTCATTGCACTCAATCTCTCACAACTCCTGGAAAATAGGTATTAAAATTAAGTTTATCATTCATCTGAGTATGAGCGGGCCGTCAGGAACGTCCGCTCGGATCATTTCTGATCCCAATCCAATTCCCCTTCAAATTCAATCAAAATAACCACTTTCTACGTCATGTTCCTTTACCCCCACTTTCCACTTATTTCAAAGTTAAACCAACTTTTCTGAAATTCAAGACACAAAAGGGAGAACTCTATATTGTTCTCAGTATTTTAGCTTTTAGCTTTTAGCATGGGAAAGCCCATATTGTTCTACACAAAATGTCGTCTCAGGAACCATGTTGTTCAAGATAGTTCATTCCTGAGACCACAATTCGGCATAAACTATATTTTCCGTGCTAAAATATCGAGAACAAAGACCTCTAGTATTTTTGGGATTCCTGCAAAACTCATTTAACTTGAAGGAAATGAAAAATGCGTAAACGAAGAAAGAATGTAGAATTATTTTGAGTTGGATTTGAAATTGAATTGGATTGGGAATGAAAATGAAAATGCTCCGCTCTCAAACTCCCCTCTTGAGTTTTTGTATTGTTTGGAATATTTGGATGATTTAATGAAATGATTGTAGACTTCTGGACGGAGTGGAGAATGATGTGATGGGAGCAGTGGGCGTGTACTATAGGGTCTATCATCCGCAAATGAACAGTCGTCAACTCCACAGTGCGGACAATGTGGAAAGTGTGGAGAGCCTTTCTCCGCAGCCCCATCCCCACTCTTCTTCTCAATTTGAACAGTTTCTCCTGAATTACGATGAGGAAGAGATGGATGAGTCTGACTATCAAGTGAAGGGAGTGAAGCCAAAGGCCCGAAGAGTGAGGAACAGGACGAGGACAGTATCGTCTGGTGGTGAAGGAGAGCCACACCCAGACCCAGTTCGAGGTAGACAAATAGATGAAGGTCAACCTCCACTCCTACCATCTCCAATTCCAATCCCCATCCACTCTTCTTCTCCTAGTCATCCCACATCACCTCCGCAGTCCCCGCAATCCCCACTGTGTGGGGGGAACGGTTCAACGTCAGTTGTCCTCAGAGTGAGAGATGCAATTAGGATCCAGAGTTCCATTCATTTTCCTTCACTCTCCAAACTCATCCCACACTCTGAGCACTTTGAACCCTTGACCACTCTTTCCACCTCACCCCCTTCCTCTTCTTTCAAAATGGGTGGGGGGAAGAAGAAAATCAAATGGAAGTCCATTCATGAGCCAAGCACAAAGACCAAGACAGAGATGAGTTCACCCCCTGAAAGAGACCCTACGAATCCATGGCAGAAATTCAAAACCGAGTCAGACCCAAACCCCATCACTTCACCTCACAGTCCTCAGATTGGGACTGCGATGGATGGGAATGGTGGTGACAGAGATAGGGGAAGGTCAAGGACACAGGACATTCCTTTCACCCAGACTCAGACTCGACGTCAAATCAATTTCAATGAGATCGTGAAAGAGGAAGAAGAAATGAAGGAGAATTTGATGAAAGCCACACATAAACCATTGAGACTTCTTCAGGTTAGTCGGTTTGTCAACCCAAAGACAAAGATCATGCTTTACTTTGCCATCTTGTTCTCAATTTTCCGTACCATTGAAGAATAAAATAATATTCATCTTTCATCTCATGTCCTTCAACAAACCCTTATCCTCGAGCCCTCACACAAATGATCTTCACTCATCCTTCATCTCTCAAAATGAAACTTTAAAGCCATTCGAAGAGAATTTTTGTTGAGACGTGAGATTGATTTTTGATTTATGTGTCTTTGGTGTATTGACAGATCGAAGAGTTAGGGATTGAACAGTTGAGAGTGAGGTACAGGAGTGAGAAGACGGAGGATGGGACAGAGATTCTAGACATCCAGAGAGTGTGCCAGGAGAAGTATGCAAGCCCGTCTTGGCCTCACTCTTCCCCCCAACCAATCAACACCAAACCGAAATACGCCCACTCCATTTCATTCACTAAATAAATCACTTCCTACTTGGTCTACAGGACATGGGCATAGCCCGGAAGAAAGAAATACTCGGGACAATACATGATCAGAGACATAGAATAATAGTTAGTCAGGCATTCTGTATTAATATCATAAAGTTCCATAGCCCAAACACTTCTGTGCCGAATTGAATTCCATTAGGTTTCACAATATTCCGACAACTAAGCATGCTGTTTTGAACAACTATTTCAACTTAATTAGATAACATTAAGAACTTAATTTTATATATTTGAAAAATATCACCGCACTGGTATTTACTTCGATAGCTCAATGTTTGTTTGTTCGTTGTGTGGTTATTTAGTTAATTACACTCAGGTCGTAAATCTGGCGTTCGGATTCTTGAATTTATGGAAATGATAGATGAGGAGCACAATGAAGTTAATTTAACTATAAAATATGTCTTCATCTGAGATTCACCCACGGAGACAAATATATTACAAGAATTAAGAATTTAGAAAATCATAAATATAATTTAAGACCAACGAATTCAATAAATTCATGGTTGCATGATAGTCTCATGCATTAATCCTGGAGAGACATTTATTTGTAACTAAACAATGATCTTATAAGTACTTTTCGATTAGTTAGGTTATTGCGTGCTGTAAAAAAGGTTATACTTTTGGGTGTATTATAAATTGTTTCCTAAGTGTACAAATTGTCTTCGTAATTGGGCTTTTAGTGTTCCCATAATAAGACAGTAAATTCGTATACTTCGTTGGACGAACAAACAAATAAACCAAACTGATAGTACTCCTTTCAAATGATTCAATTAAACCTTTATTCTTAAAACTAGAAGTCTTAGATTAGGACACGCCTGATCAGCTATGACAGAATTAACAGGTCGTCCGGGTGAAATACAAAAAACATGGAGTAAAATCGGTCGTAGTTTAAGCAGAACGCATTTTAATTCGTTTCTCCTTCTTTAAACACCAAACTTATAATCGAGTTGGGAGAATGGCGTAGGAGGTCCCGGTTCAGAATTTTGGCACGGTCGAAGTTCTTTCTGATATGAGACCACATCGCACCATTCTCCAAGCTTGAATCCAACATTTTTAAAAATTCCAACTTGCTCGAAGCCATTACGAAGATGGAGCTGAATACTTGGATCATTTGGCAAGGTGATTCCGTTCACGACCGTATAGTACCCCTGGTGGGTAAGGATGTCGAATAGAACATCTAGCAACTTTGTCCCGATGCCTCGTCTATGAGAAGATGGAGCCACGTATAACCCCACTTCCGCCGTCCATTGATAACCAAGCCGTGATTTGTAAGGACACCCGTGTGCATATCCAAGAATCTCTCCAGAATGCTCACAAACTATCCATGGGAATTTCTCCAACCCTGAAGATATCCGATTTCTCATTTCTTCCAACGTTGGGGGTTCTAACTCCAATGATATGCGCGTGTCTCGAACTGCTGGAGCGTAAATGGCTAGTATCCCCTCAGTATCTGTAAACACATTAGCTGTCCGAATCCGAGTTGGCTGGCATGGCTGGCCTAATCCAGACATCTCTGGTTATGATCCTCCAGGATAAACCTGAAATAATTTATTAAAAACTATCAAACTCTGTGATTCAAAGAAAATGCGTCGCATCATTGTCTCAAGTTTTTTAGACGTCCTTCGTTGAATGCTTAGCTTAAGCGTAGGAGCCGGGATATATCGGAAAAGTTGGGGCTAGGTTGCGAAGTGTTTTTTCAAACCCCAATGTCTTATTACCGCTATACTGGGTGGTCCATAAGCATTTCGTAAGCCTCTGTAGACCAATGGAGGTTGTTCCGAAAAAATGATACATGCCATTTCTAGAGAATTCAATGTGGAAAATCATGCATGGAAAATCTTCCCGAGAAAAAAATTCTTACCCGTATCCTTAACTATTACGGGCATTAGGGTAAGCAATCTTACCCGCGTGCCCGTAATACTAAAGGACGGAATCTTACCCGAAGGACCTTTGGCCCTCCTGGAAGATTTTCCATGCATGTGGAAAATGTAAAAGTCACTGATCGTGGAAATGTGTCGCACACTTTTTGAGGTATATCCGTATATCGAAATTAACCCAGGAGAAGTATTACAAATGCTTCATGTTTTCATTCCGAAATTCGTTCGCGTCTCTCCGAGAGTTCAAATGATAGCTAATTCTGAAGCTGCAATGTCAAGCCAGATCCTAATTGAAATTCACTACAAAATGCATATTTCACCTTCTGCCATCTCTCAGGTCGGCTGTAGGGAGCAAAGTTTAAGGACCATCCTGTATATGTTGGTAAATATAAACGTTTATTAGGAATAATTGGTTTATATTCGGGCTGCTCACTCTATTTGCAGAAGTTTGTTTAAATCGTGCTAGCAGATATATTTGACATCTTGTACAATACATATTATACTAATTATACAGGTTATTGCAAGTTTGGATTCCCTCTGGGTAGATAGGTGTAGATAGAGATAAAGGCTCTTATAATATTGGTCAGTCTTTTTAGAATAAACTAAAACAAGTAAACAAGCTTGTCAACAAATGGACCATGTACCATTACATTTACATTATCCGATAAATGTGAACCCATTAGTCAAAAAGTCAAAATATTTTTTAGTTTCAAGTTTTATGAATAATTTCATGGGTAAACTTGTTTACCTTCGCTTTGGGTTTGTTTCTAACCTCGATACGTACAAAACACACCCCCAAACAAAGAAATTCTTGTAATGATTAACCAAACTTCATAAATCAAGTTTATCACAACATTAAAAAAACGAGAAGAGCACGAGGTAGAAGTTGGATTAGGATTGAGCGTATTGCGTGTGCCTGGTGATGGTTTTTTACGAGTTCCAGTCACATAACTTAGATAGTCATAAGAGTAAATACTATAATCAGATGACGTTTAAGATGCAAGATATATCATTATATGGCAACTTTTACTAAGTTACACTAACTATTGAAGACTACTACACTATTACTATACTTTATCTTACTATTAAATACGAAGAAGTGTCGCAGCTGTAAATGCGTTCATTCGCACATTCTATGTTCATTATGAATGAGTTTGACTTGAACTAATTCATCATTCATACATTTATCTAGCTCAGTTAATTAAGCCTAATCAGAGTAGAAATCGGCGACTCTCACTGATAATTCAATGTGACATTTTTATTGATTGCGTGTGAGGTATGGAGTTTACGATTTTAATAAATGTCTATAGCCAGGTCCAAAAAGCTATCACCAAAGTGTTTTATATATTGAATTTAATTTTTATAATTTTTCATCAATTAATACAAAAACCAATATAACATGAAAGTAGTAAATATCTTATTAAAGATATTTCTCTCTGAAATATTAGTGTCGGCAATAAAGTTAACGGGAATATATATATAATCTGTTATTTACTAGCCGCTCAAATCAGTTCACGAAGGGAGATCGGGAGCCAAGTACCATCCCTTAGAGTAAAGATGACATTCTCTGTAATAAAAATAGCAGCTTTCCCACAATGATAAACCTGTTTTCCGTCCTGGTATCTGCTGGGCATCATTGGCATGAAAAGTAATCCTAATTTTTCGCACTTCATTTGGACCAAATCTCTGAACACGTCTGGGATGTACGAATCCGCCAACGCGGATTGCTGGACTTCAGTTGCAGGACTAGGACGATTAATAATGTCACCAAAGTCAATTCGTGTTCCTTGTAAATGTATTGCTATCATTTCCAGCGCCTTTCGAAGATTTTCTTGAACCAAGGGCTCTTGCACGAGAACATCTGGGAACAAAGTCTTCCACTGGGTGTACCAATTTTGAATGTCCTCAAGATTTGGTCCAAGGGGTGTTTGACTCATTCGGACGACGAGAACTTGAAGCCATTTCGGGAAAAAAGTAGTTGATAAAATGTCAGCGATTAGCATCCTACATGGAATCAACTCACACCATTCAATAACCAAATTCCATCGCTCAAGTTCAAAATGCTGAGGTACAGTATCAAGATTTTCTTGGGAAAATTCTTCTAGAATGAGCTGAAGTTTAGGGATTATATGCCGACTCAAGAGCGTAGCCATCGACATTTTGCTGAACACTCTGCTTGTGCACCATGAAATTAACATTTTCTTTGCGCAGGTATTCGTATCTCCATCATATGGCTGCCAATGAGTCAAGGCTTGACCTAATTTCTGTCTAATTAACGGGTACAATTCTTCCAATTTAGTTCCATAAATTGGAAACCAGGGTAAAAACCAGGCACCACCGTCCAAAATAGGTTTCCATGTGTCAATTTCCTCACTTATCTTTGGTAAAATAATTTGGTCAAGAATATGGCTGAAAATTCCATTCGGTAACACTGGTTTCCAATTTTGAAGTAATTGAATTACTGGATTCGCATCTCTAATGTCCCAATTCTCTAAGCAGAGACGGATTGAAGGCATCCATGCCTCCCAAACTATTGTGTAAAATGTCTTTTCATTTCTTGTAAGTAATATTTTCCAATCCGTAAATAATTGCAAGGGCTCTGTGCTATTCTCTAACAGATTCCAAGTCGATAATCTCGCGAGGAGGATCGGGATAGCTGTACTGCCAACCAAGTTATGCAGTTCAAACATTCGCCATTCCTCAGGATGTTCCTTCTGAATTTTTGCAAAAATTTGGATAACCTCGTCATGGTCAATTCCTGGAACTAATGTCTTAATTAAATTAATCAGAGCTCGCGTGGATTGAATTTGACCGGTTCCTTGTTGAATTTTCTTAAGAAGTCTCTCCAGTTCCTTCTTGATTATCGTTTCCCGCTGCACTGCCCATTTTGATTTGCGGGAATTTTTTACGATATCCGCGTCGCAGTTGTCAATCAGTAAATTGATATTGTGAATCAGTTCCGAGGCACCAAAATCGGAGTCTTCGTAGGACGGATTTTCGATTTCAGAGTATGCATTTGCAGTCAATTTCTGACCAAATATGGCTCCATAACCAGTTAGGATCTTTGTTTCCGGTCCCGTCATATCAATCACTTTTGTAGTGGTGGTAAAAGGATCAGGACATCTCCGTTGAAGATACATACTCTTGTGTCTCTGATCCAACACTTCGTCACCACTCACATACTGAATTACTGTTTCTTTTTCGGTGTCCCTCTTCGTACTTTTTCGCCAATTCAATTTTTTGGACGAATTTGAAGTTGACCTGTGGATTGACAGGCTTTCCATGGAACGAATGTCCGTTTTCACTCGCTGAGGCCGATCAGATCCAATTCCAGTTCGACCCTTTCGTTGTTTGATTTCAATTGGGGCAGGTATACCTTGTAAAGGAGGGTACCGCTTTGCCATGCCAATCTGGCCCTAAAACTCAAAATGCTAGAAGACTGAAAAACTCGACGGTTTCTGAAAGCCTTAAATTTTCTGAATCCGAATCTGAATTTAAAAAAAAAAAAATTCGATGCGAACATCCCGAAAACCGGGTTCAAAGTAAGACCTAGGAGCGAAAACCCTTGTCTCTCAGTGAAGAACCATTGCAGAGGCCGCAGTATATATTGTCATGTGCCTCTTTTATCAAGGAAACAAGGGTTTTT
>JAQGCA010001472.1:0-17382 GCA_034698945.1 Protaphorura quadriocellata
AAAGTTATCCAAGAATGCCGGCGTCACTTTTGATTCATAATGTTTTTGTGAATGAATTTGGCAGGCGTACACATTTTGCTTTTTTCATTAGCACCCAATTCCATTTTTCAACATGTCCAAATTTATCTTTTGCACTATAATTTTTACAAACCACCTTCTCAAGCACACTCCTTAAAATTTTGTCTATAGATTCAATAGCTTATTCCGATATACCTTTTTTCCACATGGCTTAAAGAATACGTCTGACAGTTGAATAAATCAATCAACCAAACAGAAAAACCTTGCACGGCGTGGTGATCCCTACGGTGATTGTTATGGTAGGTAAGGTTGAGTATCAGGGGTGATGGGGTTTCTAGAGTGACTTCATACAGTGGAGGATCGGATGACCTGAAGACACATCATGCAGGTCATCCATCGAACCTTCATAATTTAATTAGGTAATCTATTAGAAGACATACCGTTATTTGCGGTATGCAATTACAATATGCACAATAATAAAAATGATAACTCGAAAAGCGGAAACTTTTGATGGTTGGATCCAAAAGTAAATAGTCACTGCTCTTCCAATTCCACTTTTCCTTGTCAACTGCTAAAATTGAAATATGGACACAATTTCGTTCAGACTTCCGCACATTGCAAACTCACCGGAGATGAGTGACATCAAATTCATTTTCAATGCAAAAACTGAAGATGAGATTGTTATTTACGGACATAAATTGATTCTGGCCTTGATGTCTCCAGTTTTTCGGAAAATGTTCTACTCCAAGGATCAACAATTCACGGCCAGTGAGGATGAAGGTGAAGGTCAAATCAACACGGATGACCATCCTTTTAGATTTAATGCTTACCAATTTTTACATTTCATTAAGGTATATATGTTATTGTTAATTATGATACATACAGGGCGTTTCATAACTCCTAGACTACTTTGAATTTGGCGCTTCGCAAACTCAATTAAATATTTGTTGACGTCAGTGCAAAAAAATGTTTAAAAAAATCAGAAAAGAATTAAGTTCAAAATTTCTCAAAATAAATAAAACTCGGAATCTAAATATATTAAATTTTCAAAAAAAATCAAAATTTAGAGGAAAAAATTACAAAAATTATATTCAAAATTGAAAAGTAAATCCAAATTGCATTTATGACATGGGTTTGGAAATCTGTTTTAAATTTTGATCGTTTTTGAAATTTTAATATTTTTAGATTCCGAAATTTATTTATTTTGAGAAATTTTGAACTTAATTCTTTTCTGATTTTTTTAAACATTTTTTTGAACTGACGTCAACAAATATTTAATTGAGTTTGCGAACCGCCAAATTTAAAGTAGTCTAAGAGATATGAAACACCCTGTATAATATAAAATAATTTTAAACTGCTAAATGTGTAAAATCGGTTGTCGGTCAGTTCACAGGTTGGAGGTCAAGTCCAACCTTCGGTCATGGTCTCTGTCAGATCGCAGTCATTGAAATGGTGGGAAAACGGGAATGCTTAAATTTCGAATCCAAAATATTTCGTCTTTTCATTTTCGTCATTTTGACAAATTTTACGAATCCAGGAACCAATTTTTTCATCTTACCTGATGACTGCACATTCCCTGGACATTTTTTTTAATCAAAAATTGTATAATTTCAACTGGTGGAATACAGGTGGTAAGGGGTTGAATTTTTTTTTCTCATTCTCCTCTTCGCTCTTTCGAATTTCGAAAATGTTTGCATTTTTTATATTAGTGCAGAATATGTGGACGCTGTTGGACTGGTCACTTTTAGTCACATTTTTAAAATAATCGTTAAATTAATTTCTAAAGTTGACGTCTTTGACACAAGGGCAGGGGTGGTTCATGCCTTGCGTAGTGCATCTAGGGGATTCGTATATATATTTGGGCTTGTGTCGCTGGGACACCAAGTCATTCATGGATGGCTCTTCTTGTTCACTCTTCTTGGTCAAGTTGGCGAGAACATATCTCATTCCCGTTTTCCCATCATTTCAATCACTGTGGATCGACAAATAGGTTTAACCCTGGGTATTCGATCTTGTTAAGTAGCGTCGTGAACAACATAGAATATTTCTATCTATTTATATGTAAAATTGAGCGGGAATGGCGTCATTACATACCCGCTCGTCCCCCGCTTCAATTCAAAAACTTATTCTGTTGCCCGCTTACCATTCCAATCATTTCGATAGTGATCTTACAGTTTGTCTTAGTCTTCAGATTTTAATTCTGTGTCCGTAATTATATTAAAATGTCCTCCTGTGCAATCGCAACGTGTAAGACTACTCAAAGAAATAGAAGGAAGAATCAAGAGGGGCCAACAAGTCCTAGCAAGGTGAGTCTATGCCTATCAACAAACCGAAAATTCTTCCAAATCCCAATTTCAATTACTCAGACATGACCTCAGGTGCTCTATGAACCAATTCGAATGTGCAATGACCTGCTGAGTGCCCGTTTTAGATATTCTTATTTTCTTTTATTGTGGGGAAGATTCACTTCAATTAATAAAATGATAAATTTTTAATTGGATCTATAGAATTTGGACTGAAAGAAAATATATGACCAAGCTAGCATACTATTCACGATAAAGCGTCATACAATTTGTCTGTGTGTTGTGTGTCCGTCACGGGAACTTGGTGTCAAATCGCCGTCTTCACTGTGTTAACGTGACACCGATCTAAAAAGTACAAATTTTTCTCGTACCAGGAGGACTAAGCTCCTGAAAAGTCGACTTCATCGTCAAGAAATTTTGAGAAAACTGGCGTTATCTTTCACAATTTTCCAAAGGATCGTCAATTGGATTTGCTGTGAGTCTCCAAATGTAAACAAAAGGGCAAATTCAATTTGAAAACTAGATTTATTTGCTCTCATCATTTTGACGAAACGCAATATGAGGAGGACTTTCAGCATAGAATACTTGGACGGCCGGAAAGATGAATACTGAAATCCGATGCAATTCCGACCGTTAACATTCCACTCCAGCTGAAACGAATAGGGCTAGAAGGAAGGTGCATAACGATTCCAGGAAATCTGTCGGGAAATCTGAGCAGTTGGCATAATAATTCAAATTTATTAAACCGAAATCCGACTCGGAATTTGAAAGAATCGGATTCGAAAATCGAATCCTTTATTGGAACGTCGTAGAAGGAATGGTTAATTGAATCGGAATATAACGTTTAGTTGAGAAATAGTTTTGATTCCCCGCGCTTGCTATTTTGAGACAGAGACAAATTGATTCCGTCGTCTGGATGAGAGACGGACCATGCTTATGCAAACGTGCGGTCTCGATGCTCTGCTCTGTTGCGGCGTTTGTCAGAAGAAATTTGACAAAGTGAGGGAGAAAAGCCATTCTAATGCGGCGTTTGTCAGAAGAAATTTGACAAAGTGAGTCAATGTCCACACAGCCAGTTGTGGAAGGTTTGAAAACTCGCACACTCATTTCTGATTGGGACGCCGGAATCTGAATGATTGGTACGCCGGAATCTGAATGACTGGTCTAGCCGCCGACACACGTGAAAATCCCACGTGTACGGTGACGTATTTTTGGACCGCAAAGAACAATGGGACGCTCCTTCTATCTGGGGGGACGAGCGCACCCTCACCCCACTCACTCGTCACCCCACTCGATTTTATATTCTTTGAGGCCCGCCAAAGAAAGCCATTCGAAAATTGTCCACCAAGAAAGTTGTGGCCCTTGTTTTTTAGGATAGACTTGGTGTTTTGTCGGTGAAGCTTTTTTAGGGAAAGTGAGACAATGACTGGTGCTAAAGTATGCCAAAATATTGGAAGAATTGCGCAGAGCAATCCAAAGAAAGAGAAAAAATTTGTGGGATGAAGGAATTTTCCTTCTTCACGATAATGCCTCCTCGCACACTTCAAATATTTCTGAAACAACTTTAACTGAACTTGGATTCGTGAAACTTGACCATCCACCCTACAGCCCTGACCTCGCTCCGAGTGACTACTTTTTATTTCCCAATCTAAAGAAAGACCTGAGAAAAAATACATATTCTTCGGATGCAGATGTTGAAAATTTTACAAAACGGTGGTTTTCAAAAAAAACCGATTCAATCTATTCTAGTGGAATTTCTCGGTTAAGGCACCGGTGGGAAAAGTGCATCACAGTCAAGGGCGAGTACGTCGAAAAGTAGAGTCATTATTCAAACTTCGGAAAAAACTTTAGGAATGGCCCTCGTATACGTTATTCATTAGCCGCTTTCCATAGACATAGCTTGCACAGTATTTACTATCCGGCCGATAATCCGATTGCCAGAATTCGCTGGGTCGCTATCCGGTATCCAACCGAAGGCCAGATACCACTATACGGCGCATCCCTACAAAGCACTTGCTCACTTTTTCGAAAGGCGGGTGTAGCATCGAAAAACATTTCATAATATTTTCAAGCAGGCATTTCGAGTGCAATTTCCTCACGTATACTTAATTTATGCAGCTAATAGACCGATAATTTCGTTTTGAGTATCAGACAGCAACTTCCAAGAAAGAAATGAGACGCATTATTCCCTCATTGCCACCCACGCACGTCAACATCAAGCAATCAAAAAATGCTCTGGTTCTGGTGCGAAGGCCCCGATTTCACTCTTAAACTCAACAACCAAGCAAATATGCCTTCTATTGTACAAACCCTGTATTTCATACCGATAGTGATATCAAGTTTTCTCGTCTACAATTATTTTATTATTTTTGCGTCCCCAAAATTTTGAAAATTCAAAAATGCACACTCATAGCTTCGCCTCTGGGTTGACAGATTCCAATTGGCCATGTGGGTTGCTCCTAGACCAGAAATTGTCGATAATATCCACAGGTCTTGAATCTTTCGTTGGGTTCATAATTCGTAAAAAAAACACGACAAATGTCTTTGAAATGTTTGGGTGTACCGGAAGTTGTCACAATACGTTTGCTCTCCAGAATGTGGCCGGTATGGTCAGAACGTTTAATTCTTCCCAAATAGTGTTGTCAACATTTGCTTTGCCGAATGAGAGTATAGTGAATTTACAACTTGTAAACAGTTTAAGAATAGTTTGAATGGTGTGTGTTTGCACACCAATAAGGTGTTTGTAATGAGACAAGAACAAGAATACTTAGGACTCATGATTGACTAGTAAGGATCAACAGCGGCTATCACTGCATAGACTGTCTTCTACTGACAATTGTCAACTAAATTCGAAACTTGCTGGACGGGAGTGACAGAACCACCGTATCTCTAGTCGCTCGAAGGAAATACACATTTATGTTTTGCGATGTGGTTCAGGATATATTTTATTTGCTGGGCCATAAACTAAGCAGTGTATTCAGTATAAATACGTGAATTTGATTGTGAAATCGAAGTTTTAATCAACTTATATGATTCCACTCTGCATATGTATTTGTCGAACACTTCCACCATGAACGGATGCCTTACCGGCGTACATTTCGTGTTGTCAAATGACGCTGTTATCGGACGACATGATTTTGTCATTTTACAACGTCCGAACAAATGTGGTAGGAATGGAGTATGTTTGTCCCTTGGTAAAAATCACAAACCAGGAGGTGATGCATAAAATAGTGGTCTACTGAACAATACGATTATAATTCAGCGGATTGATGGCTAAACTACAAGTGAATGTATGATCTCGTGTATTACGTGTATCCGGACAGCGTCGGTCAGAGGGTGTGCACTGTTATGAGCGAAACTGTTATGAAATCGCATTTTAATAAATAAAAGTTTTAATAAAATCGTTTTAATAAAATAATTAAATAACAAATAATAATAATAACTTGTCAAATTGGCTAAAATTAGGTCTGGGAGAGAGTGGCAACACTGTAGCCATCTTTTCCCCGGGTTTCGCTCATAACAGTATTTTATCGCCCATAACAGTTTCGCACATAATAGTTTCGCTCATAACAGGCGCACCCGGTCAGAGTACCTCTGCGGAGCTCCTCACGGTGAAATTATTTAGGCACTCGGCACCTGAGTATTCCGGTCACGATTATACGTGATTTTTGATGTAAAATAATAAAACAAGATACTACAAAATCGATCGTCCTACTGGTCTCATCTTCGAGAATTTTCCTTTGTATATCCCAGGCAGACGCATGCGGACTGTATTTCTGACATTTTTTGGATTAGCCGCATCTGATCCGATATCTTTCTTCAATCAGAAACGAGTTCGCCAAAATAAATCGCAGTTAAAGAAAAAACAATTCGCTCCGATAATCTTTTGACGTTCAATTATCAGATATATTGTGTTACAGATCCTGCTATGGCGTTACGTAATGTTGTATTGCATATCCCAAAAATAATGTCCAGTCATCCGAAATAGCATTCGGGTGCGTACATGTTCGGATTAAAAATATCAAGATCAATATTATGTATTTAATATGAACTGCAAGAAATTGAACTTATTAAAAGCGCTTGGTCCACAGCGTGTAAACATAAAAAGATTTCAAAGGAATCTTCGTCTGCACTCATCTGCACTAGAATAATACATGAAACCGATTTCTACCCGCCTCGGTGTTTTTCGGACGATGTTTTGTGTGTGCAGAAACTTTCTGCACATGCACTTTCAGCTTTAGCACGACGACGACGACGGCATGAACGGAGGATTAAGAAAGATCTATTCGTTTCTTCGGGTCTATTTCGATTTCGACTTCAGCCTTCCTTCCTGGCTGAACATTTTGATAGAGCGAACGAGCTAGAAGTTATTTTTTTTGTTCAGTTGATTTTCTAAGTCTTTTTATACATACGAGAAAAATAAGTACATGGTTTTCCCTTGTGCCCGTTCCCGAAGCGAATAATTTCCAGAATACGACTGTTGGGCCATTATCGGAGTAGCCAGAGAATTGGAAATATATTTCACAAAATCAATTAACATTTTTATTTTTAAATCGAATTAAATTAAACTACCAAAATGCCTGCTATGGCCAGTGTTGGAGAATTTAGTCGTGGGAGGACTTTACTAATTCTTTCTATTGTCGTGGGTTGTTTGGTTGTTCTTTGGCCGAAAATTTTCTACCCCATGCTCACAGCCTCGTTGAACCCAGGAGGAGGTGGTGATCGTGAGTTATTTCAAAATCTGTAGTCTAGTACAAAATATGCAAGAAATTCTAAAATCATTAACATTTCTTAATTCGGCGTTTCATCACAAGTACTCTCGATTCTTTGATTTTGCAAAATATTGCAAAAGACCAGACTAATTTATTACTCGCCAAAAATTGCACCCAAATTGGCACAACTCTACATTTTAACATGTGAGGGCTATTTCTAAATTCTGAGTCGTAAAAATACCCGGGTTGGAGGCGCAGGTTGATTTGGCCTAATCTGAATTTGGCCCCGCATTGCTATACATATCCGTAGAATGAAGACATTTTATGAGTAATGAATGCACAAGTTTGACTGTAACTATTATCGACTCGCATTGCATATGAACATTGAAAATACGATATAGTCACCCTAAAAACTATAAATATCTTTAGATCTTTATTTATTTGGCATGAGAAAGATTTTTCGATTTTCGCGATGAGCTTAGCTTAGCTTTTAACTCTGAGACAAGTTTGCCATCTTCTATCTGATGAACCGGATTATTTGCACAACTCTAACGTACCCGTTTACAAAAATAAACATCAAGTCAAGTCTTCATCACATTAAATGTACATGAGGCTGATGTACCTGCCGCTGCCAAACTGCCAAAACAGTGCGAATGCTATCTACTATCTGCAAATGCAAATTCAACACATGCAAATAAATGTTTTGACAACGACAACGCGGTACCAATATTACCAAGCACTCTAAATGCAATCCAACCAATTTTCTTTAGGGCAAAAATGTTATGATAATGATTATGATCTGATGACCTGACCTTGACCTTTACCTATTTTTCTATTTACGTCGTAGTCAATTCTCACTTACAAAACATTCGAAGTCAGGACATGTAAGTACATAACACCGACATGACATTTCTGTTCAAACCAGTCTGCAGCGGAACCAATTCTGAAATTTATGGCAAATTCCTAAATTAGAATTGCGCTAAAATTATAAATTTTTTGACACGACAATTACTCCAGCGCCTGCGGTGTTACTTGTATGCAAGGCACAGCTGAGGTGACATGATTAATCAGTTCTGACGACACTTTCCGTCCGTCCTAAAAATAATGCTCGTATAAAAGTATAATTTCGATGTAACAGTTTTTTCTATTACAAGTCGTCTTAGGTTCGTCGGTTGCGTCGATATTTTTCATCGGTTTAACGATATTTTGCAAAAGTTTCAATGCGACTTGTTCGTGAAGAGATATTTCAAATGACTTTGTTTAAATATTTCTCAACTGTATTAAGAGATGTACTTCCGGGCCGGTTACACATACAATATGAACAAAGAAAAAGACAAAATTATGGCCGGAATGCATATGAGGTCACAAATGAATAACCAAAATTAGAAGTAACTGTAATTCTCTATACTACAGAGGGTCTTTACTTTGTATAAAGGACAGTGAAATCTCATCATAGCACAAAGAGTTGTGGCAATAAAAAATTGAAACTCGGCACGATTGTTCCTGCTACGATTACGGACAAACCAGACTGCTTTTCAAATTTTATAATTCAAAAGTAAAAGTGAAACATTAGCTTGAACTTTAAAAACGTGAAGGGATTGTTTCCAGAGTTTTAATTTCTTTTAGATCCATCTCACAGGGGTTAAAAAAATCCGAGGACATTGTTTCCGAAAGTACAATGTCCAGGATGATCAATTGTTTCGGAAATCGTCAAAATCAGCAATTTTTTCAACGGTTTCCTTCCAAAATAACCCATTCGAATCAGAAACCCCAAATAAGGGTAAATTCTTTCATTCCATAAATTCGCATTGTGCCGGATGTAGGGAATCCCCAGAGCCAAACTAAATTTATCCGGAAGTTGACAATGTAGCAGCCGACTGTTTGGAAGGTCACCCACAAGGATTTGGGCAAAAAAGTTAAAAGGAAACCCTAGGCCATGGCCTAACACACTTACACATGGTTAATCGGACGAGAGATTGTGGGACGCGCTACGAAGACCATATGAAGGGGTCAAACGTAGAATTTTTCGTGTCCCTAGACATGTCATCGCTCTATCTGCCAAAATGTAACCTGAATTGTCGAATATTTTTATCCGAACCCCGAACAAATTAACCGTGAATATATATGTCCAGAATATTAAAAGTTTGCCGACTACGTTGCACGGGTCGACCAAATCATGGGTCCGAGTGCCGTTGTACTTTTCATATCTCCACAGAGTCTCGATTGACGCAGTTAAGTCTATTATCGATGCTATAAAGTCATCATTTGAAAAAAATGTTACTTATGTACGCATGGGGGACTCGCAAAGTTTTTATTCACTATAGAGATGTGTCCTCATAAGTATCTCAGAAGAACGCATCGTAGACGGCCGAATTAAAGGTTAAAACCTGAATAAATATTACCCCCAAGGGGGGAAGGCCTCTGAGAGCCTGTAAAAAAAACCGGTCGAATTGATTAGGTTTGACTTCTTGAAACAGAAGTTCAAAGTCAAGGGAGTGACGAGTTTGGATAGCGTTTGGAAACTTTCTTCTGAGGAACGATATCCGTTCCCCAGAAAGGGGTGAAATGTTTACAAATACTGGAAACAGAGATTGCGTCTAGTTCGAGAGAAGGCCGGAGCACATATTGAGCAAAGAAAATAAATCATTCTCAAAAATTGTAATTAATAATCAAGAAATAAAGTGTCCTTTATACGAAGTAACCCCTCTGTAATCTACGAGGTTCGATTAGTAACCAGTTTTTCCCTACTGATAATGTTTATACACTCCAATAAATTCACAAGAACATGAGTTCGGCATTGCTGTAAAAATCAGGATACAACATTCTTAAAATAAAATCCATAACTGTTCGCACGAGAATTCCATCTTTGCTGGGTCATACATTATTTTATTAGAAATCTTTATTGAATGTTCACATTGCACATTGCACCGGCATGAGTATCTTTGAAAGCGTATTCATTTCTGCACGACTCTCTTTGGCGTCTGTTCCGTAGATGGAAATCTGTTTAAATACATATTAAAATCAATTTAAAAATTCATCCTTCTTGTATTTCTCTGTTGCTTTATTATTATGATTTTGTCTTATGATTTCTTTCTTCCAGTCGACTGTTGCGATGTAATTTCTGAGAAAGATGGGAATGCTCATGAGTTGATGAATAGAATATGTGCCAGTATTTTGAGACAAGAGGCGAATAAACCGATTGAAGACGATGCTCCTGACAATGAAAATTCTAACTTGCCAAAATGGAAGAAATATGTAAAACCTGAGCCAATTCGTCTCCCGACGGCTGTCCTTTGTCGAAATGAGATTCTAAGAGTTTGTCGCGTGGATGTCGTTCTCCTCCTCAAAGAAGATCCAATCATCACGAAGGAGTACAAGGAATCTCTGAGTAAACTCAGGTCTTTTAATACATCTCAATGTCTTCGAGATCACTATGGAGTTCAACTAGAAGCCATTGGACTCCCGAGACGATTCAAACACCCTGAGAGTTCTCCGAGTAAGAATGTCTGACAATCGGCGAGAGTTTAAGATGTCAAGTGATGGATCATCTTATATTGTCCTGTTGAACTATTCGCTTAGCTTTTGAATTACATGCTAATTTTGGATTTTGATTATGTCTGGGCTTGACGCTTGCGACTACTATGTACGAGTGCCAACAATTAATTTGTCGCATGGATGTTTATGTATGTTTTCATTTTTACAGACGTTGAACTTGAAAATAGATTACGGTGTGGCTAATTTTAAAACAGATGCAACTTTCCTAAATCTCTCACACTTTCCAATTAGACAGTCCAATTATTTGACAAATCTGAAGTTATGGAACTACGGAATACTGATGAGAGACAGACGGACTAGTTAATCTGTTCAAACTCATTTTACCTACCAAACTGAGCTTACATTGTAGGTTATAAAAATGTGAGATATGCAATTTAAAGAGAATTTAATAATAGAATCAATGAAGGTATCGATCACACAAATCAGACACGGAGTAGGCGGACACAGCAGCAGAGGCAGTTCTTGAGTTCTTTAATTTAACATTTCGGGCGCTCTAGATTCTCGAAACCAACATCATATTAAAATTGTAGTAAAATTGTTAAAGAAATGTATATTCCACTATTCTTTTCAACCGGTTTTCTTTCATCCGGTATACCCGTTTCACCTAGAACTGTATTAGATTGATGATTTAAGTTTGTTAGGAGTAGAAAATGAGAACGGCCGCAAATACATAACACATATCGTGGTCGAGAACGTCTGCCGACTGAACATTTCTCTAAAATTTCTTTTCCATTCCTCATAAAACACTAAATCTATATTTAATTCATTGAATCAATATTTCAATCTCTAAAAGTTAATTTATTAAAATTTCCCAACTAAAAATAATGTTTTATTACAGAAGAAAAGAAAAGAAATTTCGAAGTGAAAGTCTTCTAAGTAACATGAAGCTTTCTTATTTGATTGAAAAAGTTTGTATTATTTTCATCGGCGATACTGTCGAGTGTTATGTCTATTCCTAGTGACATTCCTGATTAATTGAATCCAAAATTCTAAGTCTGACAATTGGGTGTGTATTTTCATGGGTGTGTGTTCATTGACACGTTGATTTCTGATTCCATGCTTCCAAGAGTTTTTAGAATTTAACGATTTAATCTTAATGTTGAATAATTTTACCCAGATACGAACAACATGGTTAGATTTCCCGCTGAATAATCGACAAACACTTGGCTAGCGAATTAAAAGAAACTCAAAATCTAACCATATGTAATCAGTACAAAATAATTCAACATTTTCATCATTTACTGAGGCCATTTTCTCACTCACTCAGTTTTGACGGTTTAAGAACTTAGTCTTGACAATTTTTTAACACAATCTTTAAGGTCACATGAGACCAGAACGCCCAAACTCCAGGGCCGAAGAAATTATGCATCCAGCGCTTCGGGTAAGTTTATATTTTCAAATTTTATTAAATAGTCTTTTTTTCTTTTTGCCTCTATGCAGGGTGGGCCAAAGAATTATGACACCTTGTCTGCTCGGCATTTTTAAACGAATTATCGTACAATGATGAGTCCGGGCTCATTTCAACTTTTTGAAAAGAAAACAAAACTTTTGGAAGAGACGACAAGATTTTATGCATCTTAAATTGTCTAATAAATCGCTACATTTATTGTATAATAGGAGCGCGGCAGCGCTATTCCACATCCGTACCCACATCCTCACCCTCAACTGAATACTCATCAACCACGACGAACGATCGAAAGAGAAATGAGGGTAGGTGTTTCTTTATATTGAATTAAAAATGATTATATCAAGACTGAACAAACCACCTGAGCAATGGCAAAGCCTGTCTATGACGAACGAGATCTGTGCGCGTCTAATACCCGTCCACGTTAGGTGAAGTAGTCACAACATATCCACGCAACGACATATTTATTTTGGTCGCAAGGGACAGGTTTCCCATATTTTCTGTCTAGAAAACTAATTTAATGACCAAATATTTGATTTCTGCAGCCTGGACCGCAACCCGGTCTCCGACCACCGTTGGGAGGTCCTAATGCCCACATAATTCCAACCCAAAAAACAGGAGGAACTATGGGAATTGTCATGCCTTTATACACAATTGGAATCATTGTCTTTTTTCTCTACACAATAGCAAAGGTAAATTATTATTTCAATTAATTGAGACATGACGTCTTGACCCCGGATTTATTTATATTCTCGACCTCCGTCCAAGATTAAACTATTTCGGTGAATAAAATAAACTCTACTACACAGATAATGAGAAGAGGTCAACTGGTGAAATTTTCATATCATTTCATTTCCGTAGATTATGACCCGAAAGCCTGAGGAACAGGAGAAACGACCATTACCACGTAGCACGGAGCCTGATCGTCGCCAACAAGGTCATCCAGAAGATTACTCCAGGAATGGAACCCGGACGCACCAAACGGCATCAGCTGTGAACAAAGAAACAGAAGATTATCAGGAGCAATTGGCCAGAAGAGAAAATCGTGACGCACCAAAGGATTCACATCCTGGGCTCGGTGCACGCCGGCGCTCATCCGCCGGTAACAAAGAATACGAGCAAAATCCTCGTCGAAAGGGTAAATATGTCTGATAAATCAAAACTTACCAATATCATTTTCTTCGGAGTTTAGGAATTTCACCGATACCCTTACTCCCGATCGTCCAAAACATTTCTGCTCAAAGTCAACAAGCCCCTATCGCTCTGAGTACTCCGGTCAATGATGTTTATGAGGTATCTGATTCTGAACCATTTGCAACGAAAACTGCCCAATCCGGGGTATCTGTCGGACGGCGAAGCCCAGAAATCAAACAAATAAATGAAGGAATCATGGCCGCGGTTTCGATTGCTTCGGCCGCAATTTTAGGGGGCCACGATGCGGTCAAGGATACGACTCCACCCGGTTTGTCATTTCGAATATGGAATACTAATCTTGTGTTTGTCTTTTTGTTATAAATTTTTGCTAACCAAACAATGCGTGATGTGATGTGTGGCGATTGGTCCTAAAAATCAAGGCTTGAAAGAATACGATTACGATGCGAGTAAGTCACAGCCATGTGAATCATTAATTACTTAGTAGTTTTGAATAGAAACTTCTTAAGATTTTTTCATAGAGTAATTAGTATAAACTTTGGTTTTTGGGGTTCGTTTTTGTTAGAAATACTTCAAAGTTTTTGACAGTTTTAGTCGCTCGGATTTTGAATTTTGCTGTTTTCTTTTTTATATTTTTAACACAAAACTAGGAGATCTAGAGATTGATATACTACGAAAGCGATTAGAGGAAACAGAGGCAGCCATGGAGCGGATCGTGGCTCAAATGGGATTAGTCGAAACGTTGACCCCATCTATTTTGGCCCAAGTCCTCAATGATCAAACCACAACAGCAAAGGTCAGCTGAGGCCTGCTGCGTTGCGGTAGCCATTTTTTACTATTTTCCTCACTGCACTTTAACACTTCTTCTGCTATCAGCACTCTACTTATTCCAAATATTTTTGATAATGTTTCTTGAGTTTCGTGCAAAAATAAATCTCAAATCGGCAAAACTGTCTGTAGTCTGTTCAAGCTGGGGGGCTAGGGCCAAATTATAATTTCATCATATTTTTTGCGAAGGGAAGAAAAATTGACATCTTACGTTTTAAAGATGACGAGACGTCATTTTATGATTTTGTATGTTTTATTAGCATGATTTGTTGAAAATATATTCTAAGTACGACTGGAAGTCAACGCTTATTAATGAGTTGTAAATGTCCTTGTAATTGTGAATTATGATTAATTTAAAGTAACATTGTAAATTGTAATTTGGCTCTAGTTGTTACTGCTGTGAAAGGAATTATTGCCGAGTTGGATAACCCAAACTTTGTTTGTCACCCATCTGATGCACAAAAACAAAATATTAACGAGGTCAGTGAAATTTAACGATCTACAAATTAAAGCCTGAAGGATGCTTTCAAAACTTTACTTCATATTTTTGAAATTACTTGAAGTACAATTAATTGAACTGGTTTTGTCCTGATAACATCAATACCAGGCCAGCAAACCGGGAAGCGTTGCCGCCGAAAAGGAAGGTCAGGCTGAACCAGAAAAGGTTACGAAATCAAAGGAGGATGACGCGCCAAAAGTATCACCGAAGGTCGCTGAAAAGGTGATCCCTAAAAAGGAAGAACCAGAGGAAGAGGAAGTTTCCGATGAAGAGGAAGAAGTTTCTGATGACGAGGGCATTACACCTCCCAGCAAATCTTCGGTTGTAAATGTTTCCCAGATCAAGAAAGAACGTTCTCCTGATATTATTACAGTAAGTTATTTTTGTATTTTCTTAAATCCTTCCTTTATCCTCCATAATCTCAAAATTCGTCCGAAGGATAACATTGTTCAAAGGACCTAACCAGTTTTTGGTCCAAACCTCTCAGCTATTAAAACCTATTACAACTTGAAGCGCAACCTGCTATGAGCCCAAAAACCAAAATTCAGTAATTTATGTGTGCTATGCCGTCGTCAAATCGAAAACGATTTTTCAAATTTCAGAAATAACCTCTGACCGATTATTATATCTCTTAACCCGAAGTGCAGTGCTGCGGCAGATAGCGCAAAACTGTTTTTCTTTTTATGGTCCACGGAGAAATGACCAAATGGTAAGGTCCTTTTAGGTACTAACACTCCTTATACTAACCGAAACCTGTCAACCTGTGGTTCAAACTTCTCGATCAAACGTACTCCTGGCTTGTTCCCTAAAGAAATTGCATTATAATTACCAAAATTACCACAAAAACCGTTCATGCCGGAATCAAACATGTCTGTCTCCTCGATACATACGCAGAGCTCAGACCCTTCTCCAGCCTTATTCAAATTCGCCCAAGAACTCTCAGCCCTTGTTCTAAAGCAGAGTCTTGAGACATCTTCAGTTGCATTGGCCTTTGAAAAAAGCAAAGAAGGAAGGAAATCGGCGGATAGGAAAACTCCAGAAAATAAAGTCTCCGTTGTCGGGATGGAAGAAACTGCTGGATTGGAAAACGGACAGAAATGGAAAGATCGAAGTCCAACGCCAACTTTCCAAAGACAATCTCCACTTCCGCCAATTATCCCAGCAGATGTTCCAAACATATTTCTGGATGGGAAAATGCCACCATCAGCAAATCAGGTCATGGTATCCGAATCTCATTGTGAGGTTGAAGCAGCGGCTCCTGATAGTGAAGAAAGTGAAGAGGACGAAGACGAGGAAGATGAAGACTACGATAGTGAGAATGACAAGCCCGTAGTGCTTAGTGGGAAAGTTACCTTGTCAGTGCTCTCAGGTGGAGGGTTGGATGAGACGACGGAGGCGACATCTTTATCAATGGATGATTACGCCAAAGCAGATCCCCAATCAGCAGTCCAGAAAAAGGATGCAGCTCAACCATTGGCCACAGTACGTTAAACGTTTCAGACGTCTGGTGTGATTAACAAAAACTAAAACATAACATCGAAAATCTGATACAAACAGAATAGTACGGAAATAATTAAATTAACCCCTCATACCAGTAAAATAATATTAATAACATATGCGTGAAGAAGCAATAATTAAAAATTCGAACTATCTGCTTGTGTGACGATTCTATGGATTGGAATTCGTGTAGTTCTCTGACTAAATTGTAATAATGTAATGTTCTAGTGAAACGAGTAATTCGCTATGTCGCTTGTATTTGATGAACTCCGATTACGCTGCGAATTAACATATGAAGTAGACCTTCGTTACAGTTGCCTTGATTCGAATTCACAATGACACTAATTGAACAAATATCCTAGATTATATTAATTGTGTCACATTCAATGAGTTTTGATACTTCCACTAATGTTTTCGCGTAAATTAACAAAGAATTCACTGTTATGAGTGACCTTCTCAGGAAACTAAATTAGTACGGTGTTATGTAATTTACAGGCAATAAAGGGTGACAAAGAAGGATCGAGTGCCAAAGGTAAAAGTGAATCTCCTGGACCAGCAGCCTCTCAAGCCAAACCAAGCACAGCCCCCAGTCCGGTGGGCAAAGATGGTGCAAAGGGTAAATTAATAATCTACTATCGATTGTTAACTCAAATTTTTATTGTGATTTTATTCCATTTTTATACATTGGAATTGTCTGGTATGCTCTGAAGTAATGTACAAAGACTTTATACTACATAATATGTAGATAAATGATACACACTAAGACGCTCTGGGGTCTTAATATTTCCTGTTTAAAACAACTTAAAAAACGTTCTTCTATTTTCATTACAGTTGCCAAGGAAGGATCAGTTGAAAAGGACTCAGATATTGACGCAGACGCTACTCATTACACAACTGGTAAGTCATAAGCGAAAACTTGCTATTTGTGATTTGTGTCGACCAGCAGTATGTAGATTAGGTTGGATCGAACACGACCATTGATATCGTATTATGGGTGAATAAAAAGAAGGGCGTCTCGTCATTTCGCCGAGTACTGCTTCCAGGCAGGAATCAGATTTCCGTCAAACAAGAATTTCGGAACGTTGCTTTACCTAATGTCGAAAAAATTAAATCTGACTGAAAATGTTGGAACTATCTTGTTGGCGTTAGCATTTGAGAATCCATTCCAATATGTAATCAATATGTTATATCATACTACAAAGTGAGAAAGCCTAAAGCCGGTATCACACTGATGCAACACAACGTTGCATGCAATAAAAAGTTGCGGGCGGGACAAAAGTTGCGTGCAACTTTTCTATCACACAGGCGCATCCTTCTGCTGCAACATTTCAGCACTCCATTCCACAATTTACATTGAAAATAAAAGTAACCTCGTAGAAATGTATCAATTAAAAATTTGAATGAGGACGAGAA
>JAQGCA010001473.1:0-17376 GCA_034698945.1 Protaphorura quadriocellata
AAAACCGCTGAACCGAATGAAATAATTTTTATATTGGCAGATCTGAAATTAAATTATCTGAGTCTGTGAAGATTTTCAAAAAAAAAATTCAAAATTTGAACTTTTTTTTAATTTAAATACGGTAGAATAGAAGCAGCACATGCTCACCTATGTTGGAGAGAAATGATTTTTGGATGGATGAGAAATTCGTGGGAAAGTGTGAACAAACATTGTTCACTGTTGACAACTACCATGATTACACTTCGTCTCAACTCTAAATTTTGGTTTTCAAACTTTACGCGCTTTCACCTGATTGGTTTTCGTGAAGGAGACAAGGATTGACCTTACAGGGTGTATCGAAAGAAGTTTTTTAATAAAACCGAGATTTGACTGGGAAATTCACTAATACGCAGTAGCGGGTCAGGAAATGCACTTTACAACACACTGGTTCATTTCAAAAGTTTTACTAATTTTTTTTATTTCAAAATTGAGTGAAGGCGAAGCCTGTGAGTTGTATCAAACCGTAGGGGGTTTCAAAAGTTTTGCTAAATTTTTTTATTTCAAAATTGAGTGAAGGCGAAGTCTGTGAGTTGTTTTAAGTAGGTTTTCGGTAAATGTGAGATATACATTTTGATGTTAATTTTTTGAGTAAATTTGACAAAATGGTTAGTAAATTGGGCCGGGCGGAGCCCGGCCGAGAGTATTTCGTGGGGTTGCTTAGCAACAGAATGTAGTTAAAATGTTTTGATGCCGATTTTTTTTGGGAAATCCCCGTAATATATTTTATTCGGTTCATTTTTAACCCGTCAGTATGAAAGCAGAAAAAATAAAATATAATTTTCAATTTCGTTCCTACTACCAGGGTGAGATCGGCCGACGGGCCGATGGGCCTCCTAGTATTATATAAATATGGTCGTGACGATACTAGATGGTGATATTTAGTAGAGGGTGATCCTTATTTAAGTCATTTATAATATGAATGTGTGATGAATATTTTATTAACTATGATTTTGTTGAATTGAATAAAAATAATCGCTTACTGGTTTCAAACACTGAACCGTAGTAATCTATTATCTATAGTCGTGAAAAAAGATATGCATGATACAGATATATAGGGACGAATCTTAGTACAGAGTGGCATGTAACCTTTGCCCCCCCTGGCCAGAACAATCAGGGAGAGTCGGACAAAATGTGAGATACACATTTTGTAGAGAATTTTATGAAGGATATAGGGAGCTATTTTGCTTGAAAATCCACTGCGTGTAGCTGCGATGACGAGCGCTTAAGTAAAAATCGGCATGAAAAAACGGATTTTTCAACGGTATTTTTTGAAAAAATTATTTTGGGCGTGTTATTGTCAAATTACTGTTGAAAAATCCGTTTTTTCATGCCGATTTTTACTTAAGCGCTCGTCAGCGCCGCTATGCGCAACGGATTTCAAGCAAAATAGCTCACTATATCCTTCATAGGCTTCTCTACAAAATGTGTATCTCACATTTTGTCCGACTCTCCCTAATTGCTCTGGCCAGAGGGGGGGGCAAAGGTTACATTCCACAATGTACAGGGTGTCCCAAAAGAATATACCGGGTTTCAAAAATTCACCGTTTCGAAAATATTGACTAAAAATTCAGAAAAAATTTTTTTATGGAAATTTTGAAAGGACTTGTTTTTTTTTACAATTTTTATATTTTCCGATTAGTCAAAGGTGTTCTCACTATAACGGCCTTTCTAATTTTTGCTCTCCCACCGCCCAATAACGTTATTGGCATGGAACATCTCGATTATTTGAAACCAAATTCAACGCACCTGCCCGTCGATATTTCTTTCCAAGTCTTTTCCAGATCTCCACAGCTTCAAAATAATTTTCAAAATTTCAAAATAATTTTTTGAAATTTTGAAAGTTATTTTTGAAATATTGAAATTTCTTTTTTGAAAAATTGAAAATTATTTTTGAAATTTCTGAATTTTTTTTAAAATTTCAAAATGATTTTCAAAATCCCGGAAATTATTTTTAAAATTTCCAAAATTATTTTTGGAATTTTGGAAATGAATTTCAAAGCATGAAAATAAATATCGACGAGCGTAGAATTCGGTTCCAAGCAATCGAAATTGCCCTTGCTAATAACGTTATGAAGCGGTGGAAGGGCAAAGACCGTTATTGGGAGAACACCTTTCACTAATCGAAAAATGTAAAAATTGCAAAAAAAACAAGTCCTCTCAAAATTTCCATAAATTTTTTTTTTGAATTCTTAGTCAATATTTTTGAAACAGTGAATTTTTGAAACCCGGTATATTCTTTTGGGACACCCTGTACATTCTTCGCTGAGGTACAGTAGAACATGCGATAAAAAGCCTGCCTGTCGTTCGTAATTGACGCCGGAAGATCTCCATCCAGCCCGTGACGCCAATAATTTGACTGAATGAAATGGAGAAAACAAGGATTCCTGAAACAAGCTTTCCTAAATAGTACTGGTACAACTCCGAGATTTTGTTTTAATCGTATTTTGTAGAACTAGCAAATTGTAGGAACAATCTGCAGACGTAAGATGTGACTCCCTGCAAGCAAAAAGTCAAGGGCTGTTCAATCAATAACGTCTTAGGATATTATATCACTCAACATTCCTAAAAAATATAAATGAGGCAAGTATAGTTCTTTTCATCAAGATGTCTCAACTAGCCTTTAATCAAATTGATCATTCTGCTATAAATTCAGATGTTTTTGTAATCCTATGTCGACTCCACAATTGAATTGAACCAACGTCACGTGACGTAACAACATCAGGATGCAAACAACTTTCAGACTAGCATACTGTGACTGTGACCCAATTCATAATCAACTCTTTTCTGTACTCCTGGAAAATTAGTAATAAAGCTCCACTGCGGGACTACAATCCGAATCCACTAACCACTATGGACAAGCAGCGTACATTATGGGGTAGTAGATAAACAAATGAATAAAGTTTACAATAGAAGTTTGCATGTCCAAAGTATGCTGCGTTTTTAGGGGTTATCGTGTTTTGCGCAGCGACGTGCTGTAAGCACGTAACAAAACAAGGCCGGAGCAGATAGAGTAAAACTGAACCACAAAAGCGTATTAGTCACCCTTCAAATCGCATATCGTTACTGCACGGCCCCATAATGCATTGCTTCGTCACCCAATCACAGGTGTATTTACGATGTTTGATCAATGAATATGCATGGGTTCTTAAAAATGTGTTAATTGTGTACGGGCTGAATGTGTGCTCACCTTTAGCACGGCCTATCTTTTATTGAATTAATTCAGTAAAATTGGCTAAAAACATTACAAAAAGGTTTCTTTGAGTAGTTGAGACACTTGAAGTAATTATACTGTCAAACTTCGCTGTAAATCCAAAACCACTTATAAGACACACCTCAAGAGTCTAGAACTTGACAGGAGGCAACTTCATTATAACATAACAGCAGGGAATTGACCTACCAAGCTAGGAGTTTACCCTGAAAATTTTCAAATAGATAGTAAATATACCTCGCACACTATGCCGCGCTGTGAATGCGAGTCTAATGAGGTTATATTTAACGATGATTTGTCTTGGTCGAACAATCAACACATGAAAAACTGTAATACGAGATTCATGGACCGAAATGTAAATTTTTAATGTAGAGGCTTAAGTGTATACGGTGACATTATGCGGTCATATGAATACATGCCATGTATCGTTATGTTAAAAACTGTTCATGTTGTATTCTTGTATTAGACTGCTTGTTTATTGTAGAGTTTAGCTCAGGTGTGCAACTATCACCCACCTGTACGTTACTTCCTACACGCAACCATTATTGGTATACAATACTAAGACCAAACCAGACCAGGTAGGTCTTAAAAAACACCAGACGATAGAGTTCCCCGAAAAGGTAGAAGTGTTTATCCCCAATGCCAACTACTATACACTTGATTGCTGCTCATTCAACATTCATAACATTTGAGTCATGGACATCTTCAGTGAAAGGCTTAAATCTGCAATCAAGCTTGGTTCCCTGGTTCTAGTCCCCGTCCGTCCAAATCTCCAAGACTGGTGTTCTGACCAACGATTAATTCATTGACATTTTAATTTAATCTGAGTGACTTTATAAATGTAGATATAAATCTTTTGTGTGGTGCTCACGAGATAGCTCAAATTACAAAGATTTTGGAGAACCTACAAAGCCGAGATGTAACACAATACTTATTATACTCATCATAAATACAAATATACAAATTGAGTGGAAACAAGTGCATTAGTCTGAAACAAATTGCAATAAAAAAACTCAAGTAGTGTATAGTTAGTAGTTTATCATTCAGAATCGAATCAAAAGCCAACGTCCGAGTAGAAGGGCATTGGTAGCAAAGCAAATGCGAATAGTCTGCTGAAAAGTTTTGTATGGTTTCAAGAGCAAAACTATTGATTTCCTTTTCGTACACTACTGAGTAGTTTCTGTCAAACTTCCAAATAATAGAGCAGGTGGTGTATGGATATGAACACATGAGGTTTATCTACTTTCTTAACCATTGTGGAATTTTGTTTGCAAATTTTTTATAAACTTTGTACCCGGGACTTCTTGTTACTGCCTGTACGGTGTACCGTCCTCCATATCGCCAGCTTTCCATTGTTATTCGAATAAATTATTGTTGGGCAATTGGCAAATGCAATAATGTTTTGGGTAGACCGGATCCAGTAGTTTCAATCTAAATACCCTACTAGCTCAATCAACACGGTATATATGTGTATGTGTGATTTTACCTAGTGCAATTCGCAAACGACTCAATTTTATTACCCCTTAACCGTTAAGACTTTTATATGACTGTTATAATATTTAAACAATAAGTTCGAAGGAATGCTCATCAAGAACTACGATAACAAATCGTGCTAACAAAAAAAGAAAAAATGAGACGACGACAATCGAGTGTGGTGTTAAAGTGACAAATGCAATATGAGTTTGTGTTCTCCCGTTACAACTATTACTGTTTTATCTCCAGAGCCTGAAGAATTTAAAAAATAGATTTTTTAGTTAATCTACGAAATGACAAGTGTTTCGCTTCATAATTCAACAGACGATCACAGTTTGAATTCTGTATCAGTACCAGCGACGCTCTCATTCTCATCGAGTCTGACTGACGTGAGTACAATTTATATACAAAATGTTACGTGACAAAATATTCTGGAATAATATCTATTTCTAACTGCAATGCAGATGCCCGGAGCAGATAATAAGTCCAGGATCAAGTTACATTTTTTATCTGGCACAAAGCTTTTGCAAGTGTGACAAAGAAGTAATATTTTCCTTAATGCCAATGCATATGAGTAGGGCGGAAGAGACAGTCAGTTGTGGTCTATGCTCCAGAGCTTGCTTCATATGCATCAGGATCGAAACTAGTAAAGTAACATTATGTATTGGGGTAACGCGCTTACCTCTATCCGGGGTCATTATCGGGTCTGATACCACTGCCCCCACGATATACGATATTGTGGAGGTTAAGTCTGAAGCTCGAAAGATTTCCTTTTCATGATATGAAAGATACACACGGTGTGCCCAAAATCGGTTTCTATCTTGAGAAAGCCAATTTTCCTCTAAAACCCTTCAGAGTTAGGTCAAGCTTAATTTGTGCAGTGGAAACTTTTTGAGTTGATAATTTCATATGGGGGAATGGAGACAAATGAAGGTTTATCATCGCCTTGTTGACTCTACTGCATGCTCGAAATGGTGTACGGGTAATGAACTCGGGAATTACGATATCTGTTGTAGGATTTCAATGCTTCCAGATGCCGTATTAACGAAAAGTAATACTAACAATCCGCAAAGGATTGATAGAAAATACCGAAATCGTTGGTGAAAAATACCTAGCATAGGAAATTTACGTTAGCGCGAGTGTGTTCTGAGAGTCTACGCACAAACTGTAGATTTCCAGTTTTACTTTTCAATCGATCATGAGCTAACTCTGTAGGGAAGATTTGCTTATAAATGTTGGTTAAAATAAAGTACAGGGAGTGGAACGTCGAGAGCAGAATCGTGCCGCAAAAATTAACTCGAAGTGAATGATAAATAATAGGATGGGAAGGGGACTGGGGTCGATCAGTCAATTCCCGGGGCTGGGATACCATCATATAGTTCTCAAGTGATCGGTACCCCCTGACAAATTTACCTCTCTCAGCCATGTCAGTGATTAGCAATTTTAGTGTCATCTCAATACTTATAGAAAATATAATTTAATATTTAATGTACGTGTTTTGTAGGGTGGGTATGATTACGAGCTTCTTGGGGGAACGGATTCACGGTTTGAATGCCCAATTTGCCTCTTGTATCTTCGAGATCCGGTTTTAACAACATGTGGCCACAGATTTTGTCATCATTGCATTCAGAAATGGGTTGTGTAAGTCTTTTGTTCAAGTTTAAATAAAAATATGCAACCTTTCTGGAAAGTTTCCTTTTGCTCTAAGGTTATTCTGAGACTCGAGGCCAACCTGACATTAACAAATCATAAGGCCTGAATTAAATAAATTTTTGTCATTAAACAGGAAGGAAGGCGGCAGATGCCCGGTGGACGGAGTGATCATTTCTCATGAGAATATTTTCCCGGACAACTACACACGTCGAGAGATAATGCAATGCAAAGCAAAGTGCCCTTTCGTGAAGGATGGTTGTGGGATTATCCTATGCCTGTCCGAATTAGAGAGACATATTCAGTCTGATCATGTGGCTGTACGTGTGTCACCGACCTCTTCTAAATTTAATAATGGAAGTCCTTCAAGCTCAAATGGAAATGTGGATTGTTTGTACAAAGAAGTTGGTTGTGCCGGGTATTTTCCTCAAGAGCAATTGCAAAGACATTTGGAATCTGACGTTCATCACCATTTACAGGTTTGTGTGAACTTGGATGAGGTGTTCTTAATTCTATAGTCCACCATTAACTAAACTGAGTTATTTCACTTCAGCTCCTGACAGCAGCGTACAAACGGCTTAAAATATTTTCTTCTCGTCCAAGTTTGGACTACGCATCTCCTCCACCCGACCTTTTTCTAAGGCAAGATTCAAGAGAGTCCACTCGTTGGTTGCTGGCCGATGAAACGATGGATTCTGAAGATTACCAGTTTCGGCGTCAACGCAGTTGGGACAGTGTCCGATTTGCGAGGAGAAATTATTGCAGACCAAGATATCCGGATCGGTTGGCAGAGTCTGATGAGTCAATTTGTAACAAGTCTGAAATGCATCCTACGGGAGCTAAAGGTAACGCAACACTACTTTGTTGCTCGGAGAAGAAAATGCTGAAGTAATAAAATTAAACAAATTGTTCATACAGGTTGTGATGAGGAATCAGACGTGAAACATTCCCAACTGAAAAGCAGCGGAAGCGCTGATTTCAAAGATATTTATGAGCGACTGGTTCGCCTGGAACAGAATGATCGAGAGAAACAGATTAAAATCGATCAATTGGAGACCAGACTGTCTTCCGCTGTGAATCTCTTCTCAACCGTGACTCGGTTGATGGATGATCTGACGGCCAGGTATTGTCATGGAGTATTCATATGGAAAATCCCTGGACTGAAAAAACTTTGCTTCGAAATGAGAAAAAATCGGAGCCGAGTCATCAACTCACCGGGGTTTTATACAGATACTTTTGGGTATAAACTTTGTCTTCGATTCAATCTCACAACTCAATCATCCGGAGCTGGTGGTGGCGTTCCGGTGGACATACCAATAGAGCGTGGTAATTATTATTCAAAATATCTACACCACAACTCTGGCATAATGACTTTTCCGGAGATATACATACTAATTGAAGCAAAAAATATGACAGTTTTCATACAATGCATAATGTACATAATAACTTGTTGCTTATGCTTGCTCGTAGTACAAGAGTACAACACCGAGAATTAGTGCTAATTTACATTTACGAACAATAATGTTAATGCCCGTATTTTAACCTTGCAGATGAGGACACTCACATTAGCCTCTACATTCATTTCATGCAGGGTGAATTTGATGACACACTTAGATGGCCATTTTGTGGTGAAATGAAAATGAGTATTGTCCACCCAACGATCCCAGAGAATTCAATCGTAGAGTCCATGCATTCTAAGCCTGACGCTGCTGCATTTGCTAAACCGACCTTGCCCAGAAATATCACAGGATTCGGTTACAATGAATTTTGTACATTAAGCAAAGTATTCTCGTCCGGTTTCGTCAAAGACGATACTCTAGTTTGTAAAATCCTTGCCAAACCACTCTAGTGGTTGCAAAATACAATCTCGTCCTGCAAAGAAAAAGCCTCAATAATATTTTGTTTATTATACTGAGACTGAGAAGATATGCTGTGAATTGTTTTTGAACCTCACTTGACAATGAGTAAGCGTAAAGGTTAATATTTATGTATTATTATTATTATCGTAGTTCAAACGTAATAATCTCGTCGTTGGGTTCCTGGTGATTGTACCAAATACTTTATGAAAAACAATGTGTATTTTTAGACACAAGTGAAACTTGTTTCTTAAACTTTTAATATTTTGGGGACATTAGTAGATTGAAGTAAATATCATTAGTGTGTGAACTTGAAGGATTGTATAACCAATAATGAATTAAAATTTACTTTGGACTTGAACAACAATTCAATACTAAGAATAAATTACATAGTCACTTGAAAGTCTATACTTAATCTGAAATTTATGAACGAATAATACATAAGTGAATATAACTTCAAAACTGAGAAATTGAATAAATAAAACCATCACAATTATCAATAATTAGAACACCCAAACTCAGAAAAGTCAAAAAAAAAGTACAAACCCAAAAACATGCTTTATATGATTCTCCCATATAGAGTGTGGGGTCTCGTTTGTTCAGTTCAAATATTCATGGCCAAATTATTATGACAATATGAATACAAACCCATTCAAATTCCAAGAAGTTTAAATTTTTTTGGATTGTGAAACATTTACAAGAAAATCCGATTCGGCACCTTCATTTACTCTGGAGTTATTTTTGATCATTGGAGTTATTTCTGTCTTGCATGAAGTAAGAGAGATGTGTATTTGTCACATTTATAAGTTAGTCGAATGGAAATGTTTTGGATTGAGTGATGACCGGTTCAGTCCAACATATTTGAACCTCAAGTACAACTGGAAAGAATGATAAAATCACCAGAAGTGTGATAAAAAGAATTATTACAGCTCCTGTCTTTCAATTTATAATAATGTAAATACTTTTCATAAAGGAAGGTAAGACCAGTTAGTTTGACACATGAACTCAAGAAATACGGCTGGATCAAACTAAAAGCCCTGCCAGTCTCTGTCTGAACGTGTTTTACTACAAAAATGTGAACAATGTGGCCAGGCCAGTGATCACAGTTTGATTATCATAGTCACTGTACTACCACAAGGGCAACTATGCAATTTGGTAAGTTCACAACTGACATTATTTCGACTTAAAACTAAGCGCTTGCATACAAAATCGGAACTGTTCTGTCAAGTGACTTAATTTGTTATATATTTATTCTGAAGACCTAATAAAACAATGGATTACAGTTACAGTATATTATTGTTGAATTTTGTTTCTTCCCTTGTAAGAATTATCTCACATAAGAACTGTCTCGAGTATACTTTGTTGACAGAGTGTGAGCTGTGAACCCAGGCTGACAAATGTTAGGATTTGCCGCTGTAGTCAACATTACAGACAGTGTGTAATTGGAACAACGACGGATCGTGTAAAACGTTGGACTGACTTATATATTCATAAAATCTATATTTGCTTCCCAGGAAGAATGAACTCATCATATTATAGCTGCAGCCTGCTTATAATTGTGGCCTCTACGGCGATAGTATATCCGTCCATCATAGAAGGGATACCTTTAGGTCAAGGTTCTATTCCGACGACTATTCAGAGTTTACACTCGTCGACCATTCATGTGAAGAGAAGTGTTCAGTTTTGTGGTTACAGGCTAATCAACGCAATGCGCTCAATTTGTGCAGGGAAATATGCGGCCGGTGTGTCCAGTGTATCCAGACGCTCTGACCCAGGATTTACAGGTTAGTATACTTTATTTCCGTGTCGGTCTCAGCCCTTGCTCAGCTCAGGAGTAGTTCTAGTACTCACTTCACACCAATATGTTAAGAATAGAATTAAGACAAATCGCGCCAAGGATTTTGTCTGCTCGATTTTGCGTATGAAACTTAATTTTGCAACGTAATGCCATCGTTTACAACCAAGAGGCCACTATTCATATTGCCCTTGAGTTACGTCATCCTACATTCGAGATTCTCTGGTACACTTTCAGTGGAGAATCCGCTATCACATTTCCGATATTCGTAGTGGTAAACAAGTCTCGAATTCACGTCGTTGTGTGCAAGCAATATAGGCTATGGTTCAGAGTTTTACACATTTTTAGACGTGGACGAGCTTCCTGTTGATTCGTCATAAATAAGTACTGGTCGGGTACAACTGCAGGACTAATATTTTAAGAGAGCGATTGAATTGTAAAACGAAAACTTTCTTCTTGAATACATACAGGGTGGGCCAATGATATTAACACCGGCACGCTTTGAGTGAATGCAGCTGGACAACCATATTATCAGATTTCTGTGGGGTTTGATTTCCTGAAAGCCATTGCGATTTTAAATTAGGATAGGTTTGCCACCTTAAGACGAAAGATCGAGCAAGTACCGGCAATCGGACCAATTGGCAAAAAACTTGATTTTACTAGAATATGCATTGAAAAATTAATAATGAAAGTGGACCTTCACTTCGCTAAACCCGACTTGGGGATCCATTTCTGACTTGCCGGTCAAGTAGAGTCAAAAATAGTTAACAGCAGTTTTAGGTTTTGGCCGTCAAAATAGTTTTCTCGAAATGTCTAAAGATAAATCCATTCAAAACCAAAACAACTCTTATCGCACAGGTCTTCCAGACAGACCCATAAAAATTCGATATCTCGTATTGCACGGCGTGCGTCAGGTGCTTTTCGGCCCAGCTTGGAATTATAAATGGCTCATTCCTTAAGTCTAACTACATGTGCAGCTAGCCTTGTAATATTAATCTTCTCAATAATATTTATACTGGATTCGACAAAGTTTCTGCTTTCAGATAATTATAAGATATAAAAGAATTTAATTTATAAGTAATGATGTCAAAACTTTTCTGCATTACATGCATATTGACACATTCTGACTTTCTTGTGAAGATAAATTGATATCAAATAATTTCCGAATGAACGATACAGCAGAAGACGCGGGTGAGGAGCGACCCACCGATATCCACTGGCCCAGAAGCAATTTCCTTGATGCTGGACCGGATTATCCTCGGACCAACTGGTACTCCAACAACCTGGACCTGATTTGGCCTCATAATATTAAAACTCAAGGAAGGTCTCGCAAAGACGTTCCGGATAGATTAAGTAGTACTTCGGGTCGCCATAGAATTCGACGAAACATAATTGACGAATGTTGTAGAAAAACGTGTGCAATTAGTGAAATGCGAAAATATTGTGGCAGACAATAAAAGAGTGGTCATAGTCTGACTTGTTTGACTCCACTGGGTTTTGTTAATTCAAAGCATCGAAAATCGAATGCCTATCTCAGTTAATATATAATCGTCAAGAGTCAAGACCACAAGAATCAACATTGATTCATCAACGTTCACGTTCTTTTCCTCTAACATCCATTAGCACAATAATATTTTAAAGAAAATTGCTAGAGAATTGAGATAATCCATTATCCGACAGCACATCTTATCAATTATATGTGTGGTTACCGTAGTTACCAAATTTAGTAATTGTTTGGGATGGTTACCATGGCTCACCATGGGTTGAATTTTCAATTTTTGTTTGTTTGACGATATAGTGGAACATTTCCATTGGGTAACGTTTCTATCAGGCTAGGCCAGGGAAGATGTTCGTACACGATATCCATAAATCCATTCCTTACGTATGAATTAGGATCTGTATCGACAAATATGTCTTTGAAATCACTGATTTGAAATAAACGTCTAAATAAATAATTCCTTAGCTTTAACCATCTCCGGCCCACGACAAATAGTCAGGACCATAGAGTTAGGAATTTTAGCTAGTTTTATTTTCTTTACTTATTATATTATTGGGAGAAAAAGCAGAAACAATCTGAAATTTCTAACTCTATGGTCAGGACCATCGCATCGCTTATCCGGCCACATGAACGTCTGGTATTCGGTGAGGCGGAATATTCTTGTCGTTTGCGAAAATTGGTCACTTTGATTAGTTGACCTTGACCTCCAGAAAGGAAGTTGCTAGTTGTCTTGTCTTCGGGATGAACTCACTCGATGGTGTGCGTGGGCCAATGAATGGTTTCCAGCTTTGTGACAGTCCGAGCGCTTTGAGAAAACGGCGGGACAGAATCTCCCACCTTTTCATTCTTTTGCCAGATAAGTCAGACCCAGACGGCAGGACGTAATTCATTTGGATAATTTTGAAATTCCTGGAATTAATTGTTCCACATTTCCACCAGAAAAATAACTTCAATCTGACTCTCCATCACTTTGATAAGCCATTTCTTCGCACTTTCCTGATTCCCACATTGTCTTTCCAACCAAAGTCTAGTAATTGTTAGCTGTTGCTGCTTTCACTTTATAATAATAAATTATCGTCATCATGATCGATTCAGTGACAGGACAGTATTTTGAGTAGCAGCCAGTACGTGAAAAGTACTAGTTGGGCGTTACCACTGCTGCTTCACTCAAACGGGATTAAATTAAAGGTAAGCATACACATTAATGACCAAGAATTCTACCTTCGTATCTCGCGCTTATGATTGACAGCTAACTCAACTCCAGCGGTACCATAATACAATTTTCTACAGAAAAATTTTGAACGGATCGAAATCAGATCCTTTAATAGTCCGGTCAGAAAAACCGTCTTCGAATAGAGGCCTCGGCACTCGGCAGGAAGGGACGCTAAAGTGCATTGCTTGTGAGGCCTTCATTGGCAGAAAATGGATTTTTTGTCTGCACGATTATTGGATTTGGATGGTCTTAAGTAGAGGAGTTGGAAGAGGTTCTGATGTGGGAGCCACGCTGACCTGTAGAGGCATTTGATCTCACTCTGTAGTAGTACCGGTCCAACAAAATTTTGAAAATTGCAAAACATTATTGCAAAAAAGGTGGCATCGGCGGATTTTTCGAAAAAAATTATTTTGGGCGTGTTTTTGTAGCACAAATCCTATTTATCGGGGTCTTTTCATGTCATTTTTTGCTTAAACGCTCATCAGCGCCGCTACGCGCAACGGATTTTCAATCGGCATGGCTCCCTAGATCCGCAATAAGATTCTCTACAAAATGCATATCTCACTTTTTGTCAGGCTCCCCCAGATTGGGCTGCCGAGGGGGTGGGGCAAAGGTTATGCGTCACCCTGTACACGCGGATCGAGTTGCTGGATTTTTATTTTTATTGATAGAAAATTTGGATGTAGAGAACTAATGAATTATTTTCTTTATACCCCAATTAATTAAAGGTAATAAAAGTCACCACAAGTGAGAATTCGGAACTGGACAAGAATGCATCGTCGATTTGCTCTGCAAGACATTTCAGTGCGAAGTGAGTAATATTTTGTATAATACAACTAGCTGTGGCTTCTCCCGAATCGTTTGGCTAATTCGAAATTTTATATTGCGAATGTTGCATAAATTATTACTAAAACTTTCCTAGATTCTCAAACCCGCCCTACTGGTCGAACAGTGAGACGTCAGACAGCACCCATGGTCGTGGTTCACATTACACCTCCTCCTGAACCATCCGTTTTAGGAGTGTCGTCGTCGTCAGAGTCTCCACCACGTCGTCCTAAGCGAGGGTACAAATGGGTCACGGACACTCCTCCATCCAGCGTCGAGCGTTCTAAATCATTGTCCCCAGTAAAATCTCCACCTTTAATTGAGTTTGTTTCACCTGGTGTTAGGCGAAGTCCCAGGAAACGTCTTGTATACTTTTCAAATGAGAAACCTAATGACCCCGTAAGCAGTGAACTTATGCATTTTTCGGGTAACAAAATCCTTAAAGATCTGAGCACTTCATCTTTATTATTATTTTTTCTGTGTTTTTAGCCGACCCCAAAGAAGGTTAAATTTGAATTTTCCCCAAGACAATCCCCTCCGTTCAGAGCCAGACTGCATGCCCTGAGCCCTACTCAATTGATAAACATGATTTCCAATATAGTACATGAGCATAGTCATCTTCAATCGGTAACTGCAACAAAGTATTTTTCCATAATGTATTAAAGTACTATTTTTGTATTGTAGTACATATTTCTGAATTCTGATGTCGATTTTAATTCAACGAATGACACTTTTAAAAACTAGGAAATAACTAGAATGATTCCAAAACCGGATCTGAAGCCCGTGCAGGAGCATATGAAATATTTGCGCATTTGTATTCACAAGGCACTTCCAAGACATTCCAGCTCTAGACTTAAGTCGAAAACAGATGCTGTTGCGTTTGGAAGAACTGAGACACATGTGTACGCTTTGAAGGTGAAAAGTTTATAGATAAATTTTAGAGTGATTGGTCTGGCATGTGTACGTGTTCATTATATTCCTTGGAAGTTGGAACCTTAACTGACGCCTTACGATACGAATAACCGTGATTTTTTGATATTTTGTTGTTAGCAATACATCTTTGAGACGGGTGTGAAGCTTGTGAAATCTCAATACTGGGATGTAGTTGCGGATTTCACCATAATGGCTTGGAATACGGTTCGAATAACACCGGTATGGGATACGCCGATTCATAATGAAACTAGGGATGCGTGTTACCAATATTTGTCTAAATTATTGGAACGTGCAATTCGAGAGGGCAATTTTCCTGTAAACGATCTTCGCCAAATTCAAAAACAGTGAGTAAATTTTTCTTCCGTAAGAGTTTTGCTGAGCATAGTAAGTAGTATTTTTCCTTAAATGAACAAAATCGTAATTACAGGACGTGCCTCTTGGAGAAAGACAGCACTTGTTTTGCGGAATTGAATGCAAGTCTAAAAAATGTGTTGACAAAAAAGGATGGCTCGGGACGATGAAGTCACGGAGTCTACTAATAAAGATGTTTGTACAGCACTCAAGTTGACTATTTGTCTCAGATGAGTAGGGTCCAAATAGGCCATCAAGCCATAACATGATTATTCGCAAAGAATCTTTTTTTGGCGTTAATTATTTCACTATTTTTAGTGGCTTCACCGGTCTGACTTGTGTTGGTCCGTCTGTTTAGTTAGGTTTGCTTTCATTTCGGTCAAGAATTTCATTTTAGAATCTACACATATTTATTTTTAACGTCGTTTACTTTAGTCAACAGTTTCTTAGAATCGTTCATTACTTTTTGGAAAGAGTAAACCATCCGCCAACTCGTTATTCGTTTGGCTGGAACATTTCGATACTGGTCAAGTCAAGTGTATTTTTAAGGTATTCTGGTAACGGAAAGACTGTACATTTTAAATATCTTCACAACTGAGTGTGCAATGACACAAACTAATCTATATACGTATTTTATATACATATTTATCTTGTTCGTAGTTTTGTAAGTCTTGCATGTACATGTGTCTTGTGTTTGTATTCGTATTCCATCTTCAACAATCCTCTGGATAGTTTTGCAACCAACGGCACAAAGGAAATGATTCAGATCTGATTTTAGTAGTTTTTCAATTATATATTTGCCCAATTCCCGAAACTCAGTGTCTCTCAACTGAAGTAAATTCCCAAATGATTGCTCTATTCCAGTCCTACGGAGGTTGAACAAGAACGATTCTCAACAAGTCTTTACTGAATACTCTTCAGGCATAAGTAATACTGCATATTGAATTTTCAAAGCCAGATATCGTGGACATGTTATTCGGTATCTTATAATACAATTAAGATAAATAAATATTACTTTATCGTTTAAGATGTAATGTAACCGCATTAATTTAAACTTAATGTCATAGTTCTAGATTTGTACTTTTGCACGGTGTAGGGGATGATAGTATTATATACTAATAAATCAGCATTCCAATTTCAAATTCCCAATTTTGTACTGAGGTATTCTCGTTTTTATTTTAAAGCTGTTACAATCCTTCTATTTGCCTTTCTATCAAAGGGTATATAATATTTTTACCGACGAATCAGCTTGCGTATAGTGGATTAGAAGAAAATTGATACATGCACTAGTAAATAATAAGACATTTCACCGAAATTCGATAATTGAGATAACGCATGGGCAAAATGTAAACATTGTGGAAAGGACGTTTTTAAGGTTTGCTCTGCACCAAGCATCAGTGAAGAACCAAATAAACATGACTTATATATATCTTATCGGAAGGAAAATTCTGATTTTTTTCACCAAAATGCCCTAGCAGCGAAAAATCGACTTTTTCCAAACCGGTCCAACAAAATTTTAAAAATTGCAAAAAAATACTGCAAAAAAGGTGGCATCGACTGATTTTTCGAAAACAATTATTTTGGGCATGTTTTTGTAGCACAAAGCCTATTTATCGGGGTCTTTTCATGCCGTTCTTTACTTAAACGCCCGTCAGCGCCGCTACGTGCAACGAATTTTCAATCGGAATGGCTCCCTAGATCCGCGATAAGATTCTCTACAAAATGCATATCTCACTTGTTGTCCACCTTGTCTAGTTTGGGCTGGCGGAGGGGGGGGGCAAAGGTTATGCACGACCCTGTAAACAAATAAAAGATGGTTGAACGCCACTCTGCACAACTTTCCCCAACAAGTAAACCGAGAAAGGTTACAGAAAATTCAGGATCTGTACACATCTGGTTGTATTGTTTTATAAGAATGGATTATTTGAAACTTGACGGTATCTAAGAATTAGAGTATTCAGATACATGCTGTCACATCTGGTTCTATTTATCTAATAAAATAATAACTCATTGCAATTTCAAATGTTGAAACCAGGGCACCTCAAAACGTCAAATTCTGCGGGGAACCCTAACATATTAAGGTTAGCAATCCTGTGTCCTATTCCATGCGTGTCCTGCCGCCAAAATTAAATCTGAATCGCAGAACAATACAATACGAAAACAAAGTTTATTAAATAAAATACTTAATATTTTACATTGTTTCTTGTTAACTGAAGAAAATTAGCTGAATAGCTATTGGGGTGTTTTGCAATTGGGGAAATCACAATTTTGTTTTATTGAATACAAAGGTTCCAAACATTTAAAAGAACTACTGGTTTTTGAGCCATATCGTTGAAAATTTGAGGAAGTAAAGTCCCGAGTAGAAGCTGAAGGATGATGAGTTCACTTTCACCGAGTAATGCGGACTTTCTCCCACAATTCAAAGCCATCGGGCAGAGTCTGAAAAAGTTAGTTTCTTACAAAATTGCCAAAATTCGCGGTTTCACTTGACAACCGCTGTTATAATCAACAAGACCTGTCGTTTCTTCGAATGAA
>JAQGCA010001474.1:0-17370 GCA_034698945.1 Protaphorura quadriocellata
GCTGACGAGCTTTTGCACTTTAGCAGAAATTTTAGCTTGAATATTGTTGAAAATGAGGGTAAAAATCCACAATATGGTCGTAAATAATTTTTAATATCACAGGGTAGTTCATAACTAATAAGACACAGCTTCAAAATCCGACGAGTGCAGCAGCGCTGACGAGCTTTTGCACTTTAGCAGAAATTTTAGCTTGAATATTGTTGAAAATGAGGGTAAAAATCCACAATATGGCCATAAATATTTTTAATATCACAGGGTAGTTCATAACTAATAAGCTACAGCTTCAAAATCCGATGCGCGCAGCAGCGCTGACGAGCTTTTACATTTCAGTGGAAATATTAGCTTGAATATTGTTGAAAATGAGAGTAAAAATCCACAGTATGGTCATAGACATTCTTTAATACCACAGGGTGGTTCAAAACTAATAGGACACAGCTTCAAAATCCGATGCGCGAAGCTGCGCTGACGAATATTTGCATTTTAGTGGAAATTTTGGTTTGAATATTGTTGAAAATTGAGCAATTCGTATAGTTTTCGATAAAATGATCGACCGCTTTGATGTGAAAGTTAATTTTTCCAGAACGACTTGACAACTTCCGTATTAGGTAAACTCATACTGTACATATACTTGGTAAGAAATTAACCGTTATCAAGTTATTTATGATTTCTCTTTCGCATCGGAAATTGAAATCATGATATCCCGGCCGACCAATCATTTAAACAAAAATTGTATTAAAATTTCTTAATACAAAGCTATAAAAATGTGGTGCTAGTTTTTGGATCTAAAATTGAGAGATCATTGCTCAAATTCAATTGCTCCGATGGGAAATTGGACGCAGAGTGTAAAGTACATAAAGTATGGGATCGATTCTGTCTTTTACATGTGTTGGCAGAGCACAGTTAAAGTTTGCCTTTGCCAGGCCAAACCGCCACAGTCACACTCACAAATCATTTTCATTTAGAGCTGGGCTGAGACCGCGGCCACGGCTGCGGCGAGTGCCAGCCAGCTACTCTGGGAGAAAATTGATTCTCTCATAAAAATATTTCATGTGATTTATTTGACACCTTGAATGTTTTCAAAATCCGTTTATTATCACACCTCTCAGTGTCTACATCATCTATAATGTCGACTCCATCAATACAAAAGGTGTGAAAAATTTCGCAGAAGTTTTGCATTTATCGTGGAATATTGAAATCGGTGGGGTGTGTCAATTTGTCCCAATTTGGTGCAAGTGTGCGAATTCGCCGCATGTGCTATATAAATACAAAAAAAATACACCCCATTAATTGACATAGCCGCTGAGGCCGAATCATACGTCGCGTATTATTGGGTTGCTTCCCGATCCCATTTGGCCTAGAGACGTACAACGTAGGTACCTTCTAGTAGTAGGAAAAACAAGTGGAAAAAACCTCTTTAAAGCAACCACCGGGAGTGTAAGTCCGAGGAATCGAACCCCAGCACAGCGAGACAGAATGGGCCGCATGTGCTATATTGTCAGTGGATTTGCCTGAAGTATGATCTTACTTATTAATGGAAGTTATCGAATTATATTGAAAATAACTATAATTAAGTGCAATACTAAAATAAACCGCGCAAGCGCTATGTAAGAACGCTAATGACATTGCTCAGTGATTTCTGATATTATTATGAATCGGATGTCAATTATCTCTGTCGTACAAATACACTAGTAAGTATAGCAAAATACCCTTCGTCATACTACGTAATGGAAGACTGATGTTGAATTGACTTGATTTTGATGTCCTTGTATATTGAGTAGCTTCAAATAGGAATTGCCTGAGGATGAAAGCATGCGTACCCTTTTGTGTTACGTGACCGAAAGCACAGAAAAAACGTTTCATCCATTACTATACAAGATCTATGGAACAAAGTGGGTCCATAAAGTTTATGAACTACAGTGTGCACTGGTTGCCAGGGTATGTTTAAACGTTTAGGAAGTGTTACAAACAATAAAAGCCAAAAACTGAAAACCAAGAAACTTTTCTCACCGTAGAATCAATCCTGCTTTACACTATTTATTAGAATCAAGATTGTTGATTTATAAAGCGAAGTACCCGTAGGAGTAGCTAGATCCGGTTGTCCAACGAACTCGGCGGTGGTTATGACCCAAGGGTGATGGAGTCTTTTGAAGTCGATCATAGAAAAATTGCGAGAGTCATCGTGTCCGCAGACAGACAGACAGAGTGCGCCGACAAAATGATAATGCTGGTCTGAGTAATTTGCAAACCGTATAATAAGGTAGCATCTACAAATTCCAATTAGTAATTGAATCAGAATGATTTTGCAAAGTACTTGGAATTAGTTCATCCTATACTCACTGCACTAATATATAAATTCACGTGATCCGTAAGTGTTCCCTTTGGATATTTCAAAAACAGCGTATCCGTTACACGTCTGAAATGTCAAGTTGGGTACGAACGCAATTAAATTAGAAACTGTACACCCGTACATTAGGTGCATATCAATTACAATCAACTCAGCATTAGGGAAAAGGTAGTAAACTGCCTGAAGCTAAAACAAAATTACTACTACAATATGTGCGAAGACAAATTTCAGATATCACACATTTTCAGCCGAATGATGGCTTATCGTCATGTATATGAGGACCTTGACCCGACACCAATTTTTTTTCTGGTATCTTTTCAGTGGGGCCTGAAAATATTTTTGTGCAGAAGTGAAGTACTTTCATTTTGGCCTACCTTTGAAATTTTTTTTAAAAAAATCCTGAGGTCCCTCTGACAATTTCGAAATCGTGTGATAAAATGCATGCGTTTTTCATTTCACGTCAATGTTGAGAGGTGCCCATTACATGAACTGAAGAAAATGTTGAAAAAATTAGAAATTTAGTTTTTTTTTGTCAACATTATGATTAGATTTACCAAACAACTTAAGGGAACTCAAAATCTGATAACGGAACCACGCTACGGTGGACTCACTTTCTCTAGTTTTTGTATTATATGAATGATACATTAAATCCTCCCGCGACGCATCCATAACTCGCATTGTTAAAAAGTTGAGTTTCAAGCGTGGTCAAAATTATTTTCCCACAATACTAGTAAATAAAAAGTTTTTGTGGAAAACCCGCTGGTGGAAATCAGAAGGACGTTCTCCGCAGGACTTTGACTTTCTCTTTGTCAAACGGAGAAAGAAAATATTTTTTGGTCCATGCCTAACTTTGTAACTTTTTGTGTGTGTACACCACACTGCACTGCACGGCATGGAGGCGCTCTAAAGTTCTTTTTAGCTTCTGTTACCAAAAGCTTCCTGTTTGTAAGTATAAAATCAGTCCAGTCAGTCGTGCGTGGAACATTCCCATCTTGTTAAGAAATATGAGAAAGAGAGACTCTCAAAATTCCATTTAAACGTTTCCACAAACACAAACTTTCTCATTCTGGAGTTTTTTTTACTCTACACACTAAAGTGTTTATATACATACATACATACAGAGGGTGGTTCGTCGTTTAAGATAAGATGAGTTATGAGCCACCCTGTACATTTACTCATGGTCTAAATATTATGTTTCATACTGAAAATGGTGAAGAAACATGAAATCACTTTGTGTTTGTACTTGAGGAAAGAATGTCTTGAAGTATGAGCATCATTCTGGCTGACATGCCAAACATTTTTCCATTTTCCATCATCCTTTCAAAAATTCCATTCAAAAGGACTATACCATTTGTGCGGTGGAGTTTGGGCCTAATTCCTGAATTTTTCCCCACTACTAGGGGTACCCTCAGGTCAACGATCCAATATCAGGTCAATTTGACGTAGAAATTGATCATTATATTGTTTAATTGACCGTAACAATAAGTGACCTCTTATTTACGACTAATACTGGTTGGTTTCGACATCGATATGACAAAAATGGTAAGGTCCTTAGACGCAGTGAAGTATAGGGTAAGAGTACTGTAATGAATGTGAGATAATTATTTTTTGAGTGTTAAAGTGATTAGTGCGTAATTAATGGGTCCGACGTGCCCCCACACATTCTTTAAGTCAGGGGCTTATTCATAAATCCTCCAAAGCCCTTCGGGTGCTTAACTTTTAATCTTCTCAATTTGGCGTCCAGATTGTGCCTTGTATGTTTTCCGTTGCTCAAAAATAGAGATACCGGCATGGCGGGTCATAAATAAGACAAAACATCAGGAAAGATTTATTAGACACCCTGTAAATACTGGTACGACGCTCCAATTACCCGTCAGTTACATTTTCGTTCTTTTTGTTCCACAGTTCTTTGCGGTCACACAGATGGTTCAAACACTTCCAACAGCGGTCACCGTCATGGGGACAAGTAAGTAAACATTTTCACACAAAACATTTCGGTCAAGAATGTTTCGTTTTAAAAATGAAAAAAAAATCGAAATTTTGACATATGACGCAAATCAATGCATATTTTCAAGGGGTGAGCCATAACTAAAGACACTTTACGTTACGAATATGTGTCAAATTGTGGTTCTCTGAAATTTTTATCCATGAAATGTACATCTTACATTTTAGTGGACTTGAAAGGTGTGTGGGTGGATAAGCAGGTGTTCATAGTTTGTGTGTTTCTTCCCAAATCCTAGAGTTTTCGATTTGGAACTTAAATCGCGATGGATTTACGTTACTCTACTCTACAAATGTATTTTCGGTTTCCTGTAGTGAAGTCTTGGACTGAAATTGAAATACATGGTCCACCAGAAACAGTTTATCCACTACATAAAGCATACTACATGGAGTACAGGGTGTCAAATATGTATGTCCACCCCCTCATTTATTCAAACACTGATGTAAATGCAAGAACTCGGCTTAATTTTTTATAATTGTTGCCATTGATCTCCAAAACAAATATTGGAACCAGGAATTGAACCCAGGACCTGAAATTATTAATACCGGCACACAAAATAGTAAACGAATATACATGGTGTTTTTATCTCTTAGACTACTTTGAAATTGGCGCGTCGCAAACTCAATTAAATATTTGTTGACGTCAGTGCAAAATGAATGTTTAAAAATATCTTGAAAAAAATTATGTTCAAAATTTCTCAAAATAAATAAAATTCAAAATCTCAAAATATTAATTTTTCTTTTCAATTTCAATTTTTTTTAATTTTTCTAAATTTCTTTTTTTTGAAATTTCAATATTTTTTGATTTTGAATTTTATTTTATTTTTTAGAAATTTTGAACTTAATTTTTTCTAACATTTATTTTACAGTGACGTCAACAAATATTTAATTGAATTTGCAACGCACCAATTTCAAAGTAGTCTAAGAGATAAAAAAAAACACCCTAGTATTTGACACCCTGTAGAATAGCTTGAAGGGATTTTGTAGCAATATGTGTGTATGTTGTGTTGGAGAAAGGTACATTGCACGGTTGAGTAGAATTCCATTCCCTTCCATCGAGTCCGCCTTCACAATTTCATTTCAGTTGACAAAATCGAAAGCAAATCTACTTTCACTTACAGCACAGGACTGCATAGGACTTCACCTCCAGTCTTTCTCATTCAGACAGTCCCAGGAGTCTCGTTTCCAAACTCTTCTCTAACCATTTATTGACCAGTCATTCAAAATACAAAATACAAATACATGGACTTCTACTCCATTCACTCTCAAATTACTCAATTTACTTTGAGAAAAAGAAATCAGGACGCGACGGAAAGATAAACAAAAAAAAAGTAAATAATGCTTCAAATCCCCACAAATTAGCTTGTGTGATGTCCGGGGTTCTTCAGATACCTACAGTGTAAATCTTACAACGAAAACACTTGACCTGTTCACATTTGACCTTGACCTCACACCCAATTTTCTCTTTCCATTGACATCTCTTGAGTGGGGTCTGAACAGTATTTTCTTGCACACATGAAGTACTTTTTATTTCGCCTATCCCCGAAAATTTGGTCAAAAAGTTCCTGAGGTCCCCCCTGTGAAAGTTGAAAAATCATGGGATAAAATGCATGCCAAATTGTTTGACGATCTTTTTCGTGTTTCAATTCGGCAACTTACATTATACATCATACGATACAAAATACAGGGTGTTTCAAATGAATCTACCTTGTTCTAAAAATTTGTTTCAAATCTTCCGGATATCTAAAAAATTATTTTCAAAATTTTGTTTTCCAAAGTTTAGAATTTTAGAATTTAAAGATTCTTTTTAAATTCAGAGATTTTTCACATTGGAAATGTTGTTTTTTTGTGTTTCTTAAGTGTGTTGAACCCACCATAGCCACCAGTCTAATAACGTTGTTGGGCTTCGGAAATGCAAAAATTAAAATGGCCGTTATAGCGAGAGTAGTATTCTTCACTAAAGATGTCGAAATTGTAAATAAACACAAGTCCTTTTGAAATTTCAATAAAAACATTTTTTTTTGAAAAGCTAGCCCATATTTTCGAAACTACGAATTTTTGAAACCGGGTATATTCATTTCGAACACCCTGTACGTAGACATTTTTTCGACAAATCAGTGACAGCTGTCTTTCGCTTACCGCGAGGTGTCCTACTTTTGCTATAATTGAAAAAAATAATAATCTGACAGGATGTCATGATATTCTCTGCGTAATTTCTCCAAAGTACATGGGACTGTGGACTTCTACTTCTTTCGAATTTTCCAAGTATTTCTGAAGGAATAGAGGAAATACTGTCAGAATTCTTTTCTGTCAACTTTTCCCTTCAATTTTTTGAAAAAACCGGTGAAAGTTGACATTCACTTTTTCGAAATATTCTCCATAAGCGTAGTGTCACCAGTAATAAAATAACACACTCAATTTGATTTAATTAGGTAGTTTGAGCTTACCTAAGAATATCAGGTGAACAGAATGGAAATAATGGAATAAATTGGACTCCCACTCTGTAATTATTTAGTTCTCAAATAATGCGAACCCGACGTTTGATCTCAGATTTGATTGGATCCTGTAGGAATGCAATAATGGATGGATTCAGATTTCATTCCTTAATGGGTTTGGGTCCCGGATTTTGAAGCAAAATAAAAATGACAATGATAGGTTTTCTTTAAGGAATACCCACATGGGAGAGTTTACGGTTTGAATAGAAAAGTCACTCTCAGATTTCACAAAAGAAAATAAATTGAAGTTATTGTGGATCCAAGATTGGGGATAAAATATGGAAATGAGGGCTTTAAGGCTTAAAGGGTCAATGTTCCTCACATCAGTCCATCTTGTCTCCATTTATGCTCATATATTACAGGCAATATGTTAAATCAGGAAAATTATGGCTTATCGTCTATTTTTACTAAGAAAAAAGCCCTCAACGGTGCTGTGCACGTTCAGAATTTGCCTCATTTTGAAATACTACGCTTAAGGTAATTTTTGAGGTAAATAAAGCGAAAAATCAGCGTATTCCTGTGACATGGAATTGAAAATTGACAGATTTTTGAGAAAGCGTGCTTATTCACTCAAGATTCTTATTGAAAAAGTGCTTCCACTTTTCTTAGGGATTAGATGTGTTTTATTCCTTCCTAAGGTTTCTTGTGAGATGATGATTTTTTTTTCTTTTTTTTTCTTCATAGAACTCCTGGAGTCTGTGAGTGCGTTCGTGGTGTGCATTTCATTCTTCGCAACGGGTTTCATGACTTTCCGTGGTGCAGATGAGGTAATCCTTCTTCAAGTCATTTTCTATTCAATTACTCTTCCACATCTTTTCCCTTTTCCCTCTATTTCCAAATCATTTTTTATTCATGGAACATTTTTCAAGGATCTACGATGACTTTCCCCTTCCATCTTCTCAATTTCCTTTTTTTTTCTTACTTTTTAATGGGTTTAACCGACCAAAACATCCGCTCTGTCTGGATAATGGAGTGCAAAAAACTCATCTTCCGATTCTACATCTCAAATATTCCTCACAATCAAACGTAGAATTAAACTTTTGACTCGGCAATGTTCAATTCAACATTTCTTTACTAGGTAAGCTCGTACTTCCCAAAAAAAAATAGAAAGTGAGGAACGATTTTGTAAAAATTTCAGTCCTATCAAAAATACTTCAACAATTTTTTGAAAAAAAAATACTAAATTTTATTAATTTCGACAGTATGAACTTACCTATAGTAGAAAATCGTTGTCAAGTTACGTGGGATATATCAATCCATGTTTACTACTGATTTCAGTATCCATAAAATAAATACGAATCGTACGAAAATGGTGGAAATAAAATGAAATAAAGAAATTGCAATTTTTGATAGCGGAATCACGCAGTATTTAATTAACATAAACCTCTCTTTATGGGCACTAAAAAAATCAATGGTTCGTAGAAAAAAGGTACGAAGAAACAAATTGTCGCGCTCCGCTGACGCTTGGTTGTGCCTGTGCGTACACGTACAGCGTAGGAGTTTGTTGAAACGTTGAAAGTCATGAGTGTTGTGTTGTTGGCTCATAAAAATGGATTACAGGGTTTGAGAGCAATTTAGAGAGAAATAAAAAAAGAATGAAAAGAAAACTATACGACCCGCACCTACGATTCCTCTTATCATTCCCCATAACCTTAACTGATCTTGAGATTTGAGTCATATTTATGTATATACCAACAACCAACAGAACAATGGTCTCGAAATGCGTTCACGTTATTTTATCAAAACTTTTTTTCCAACGGCTCACTTACAGTGTGATTCAAAAGTTTTACAAATGCACCAATTGGGATCCTCTTGACATGATAAAGTTAAAAGTCGTCTGCACAAATGAAGTACTTTTTTCTCCTATCTGTAGATTTGGTTAAAAAGTTCCTGAGGTCCCCCCTGCGAAAGTTGAAAAATTATGGGTTAAAGTGTATGCTAAATTTTCCATTCGTCATTCCGCGTCAATGTTGAGAGGTGTCCATATTTTTTTTTAAACTTCAAAACAGTTTTGTTCTCAAAACTTTGACATTTTCTTACATTATTTTCGGTCAATATTTTTAGAAAGAAATTGTTTTACTAACTCAGTAACTATCGAACGTCATAGAAAAGGACAGGAGATAGCAAACGCGAACGCACTTCATAAAATTTTTGAGTTATTTTGAAATAAGTGTTGGAATTGAAAATGCTGTGGGAGACCAATAAGTATGAGCCTACTTGACTTGACTGGACTGAGTTATGAGATTAGGTTTGAACTCAGTGAGTGGATAAAGATGAGGTTGTGGCTGGGGATAATAAATTCAAATTCGGACTGGGCTGAGCTGGAGCGGAGGAGATCTCCGCTTAAAAAATATTTGTTGCCTTAATACGAGTAGCCGGAGAAAGTCAAGTCAAGTGCTTGAGCACTATTCACCATTTACGCCAGTCGAGTGAAAGTTTCACTCACAAGGTAACCGCTCTGAGTGCTACACACACTTACTTAGAAAAGTTCGAATAATAGGACGTTCTTTAAATATAGCCCGGTGACTTTTTCTGCTATCTCCATACAGTCGGAGAAAGTTAAAAAAAAGTCGGAACAAGTCAAAAAAAAAATGGTAAATAAATAAAATGTCGGAAATAGTAAGGAAAGTCGGAGAAACTAAAGAAAGTCGGAAAAAGTAAAGTAAGTGGGGAAAAGTAAGGAAAGTCGGAGAAAGTATAAAAAATCGGAGAAAGTAAAGAAAGTCGATGAAAATAAAGAAAGTAGGAGAAATAAGGTCAGAGAAAGTACAGAAAGTCGAAGAAAGTAAGGAAAGGCGGGTAAATAAGGAAAGTTGGAGAAAGTAAGGAAAGTCGGAAAATTTAGGTCGGAGAAGTAAAGAAAGTCGGAAAGGTGAAAGTCGAAGAATGTAAAGAAAGTCGGAGAAAGTAAAGAAAGTCGGGTAAATAAAGGAAGTCAGAGAAAGTAAAGAAAGTCGAAGAAGGTAAAGAAAGTCGGAGAAAGTAAAGAAAGTCGGAGAAATTAAAGAGCGACTTACCGACAAACCACGCCCACAAATGGTGAATAAATGAATCAAAAAGGGGAAAATTAGCCCGCCTTAACACTTTGAAAGACTACTTTGTGAGTTGTGAGCTGCACTATATTTTTTACCTCCTTTCAATTTTTAGAGCCAATGGCATTGGAATGGGAAGTGGAGTGAAATATATTGAGGAGAAATCCAATTCCTTGGTTTTGTAATGGGAACTATAAAATTCCACAATTCCAACTCCAGTTCCAGTTCCAGTAACCATTTTGTGGAAATGTCTTATCATGGAATCAAAACCTATGTGTGTTCGCTCCGTCGACTCCATGTGACCACAGGCGTGTAGCGTGTGCCTCCAAAATTTCAATAGTTTATAACGTACGCGTACGGTACTAGAATTCGACTAGTGCCTCATGGAGTGTGAAAATGGGAAAGACATGATCTCAAATCATGGACAGCTTCCAGGGCCGGTTACAGGGCTGGCTGGGCCAAATAAACCAGTAATAAATAATTCAGTGCCCACCCAAAATATATACATAGTCCCCGTAAAATTCCACAAATATCATATCCGAGGGCAAGAACCGTTCGAAAATCGAGCTTTGCATGAAATTTAAAAATAGGTCGACTGGGAATTGAACCCGGGAGCTCATAGTTTTAGCCCGACACTTATGACACTACACTGTGGGGTTCCGCCTTTCCAGAACTGGCCAACTAGGTTAAAAAACATCCATTGGATTTAATACGTATATTTATTTAAGTGACAATTCCAACGTAAAAAACGTTACTCCACACTGATTTATCAGCGAGTGCCGTAAATTCGTAGATCCGAGACTGCACTGCATTAGCCTGGATATGTATGCCTGCCGGTATTTACAAAATTAAATGGAAATCGATCAAGTGCATAAAGACGGAGTCTGAGTCTGAGTTCCAGTCCTTTTTTATTGTTCATACTTCACTTTGAACTGACCACGCAAAAAAAAAGCGCCGCACTGCGAAATTGGAATAGACGAGATTAGAACCAATGCAATGCAGTGCGCACTGTGGCGAAGCGGTTTGGCTGTCGAATCTACTAGACAATTACGTCAATCATAGATTAGCCACCTAAATGAGAAATTGTCCACGTAGCATTTTGTGTAATTGATTGGCAGACTGCGAGAGGATTCGGATGCGGATCAAAGTGCCAATCAGAATCTGACGCCTAAGAAAAAGCTGACTAATTTTTTTTTACACAAGCCCAGACCTTACCGGTTAGGCAATGATTTTTGGGCTTATATTTCAAATAAAGTCAAGTTATTATCATCAACGGTAAAAAGAAGGGGGGACAAACCTTATTGGAAAAAGTACGGCGTTGGAAATCGTTGGAATTTTTTACATGTTGTAGCAAGTGGCACCTTGAACAACTTTTGTAAAGGTGTTACCCGGAAAGTCTAACCGTTTGGTTGCTAGAAATACACGATGGGTATGTCAGGTGAAAGCAACTGACTTTCACTTTCGCTTTCTTTCACTTTACATGCCCACTGTATTTTTAGAAGCCAAACGGTTAGACTTTTGGGGGTAGGACCTTAACAAAATTGTATATGTTGTATGTAGTGGCGCCAAAACCAACTTTTTTGAAGGTCTTACCCACAAAAGTCTAACCGTTTGGCTGCTAGAAATACAAAGTGGGTATGTGAGGTGAGATAAAGTGAAAGCGAAACTGAAAGTCACTTGCTTCCACCTTACATCCCGATTGTGTATTTCTAGCGGTCAAACGGTTAGACTTTTCGGAGTAGGACCTTCACAAAAGTTGTTCAGGGTGCGACTAGCTACAAGATATAGATATTTGTGTGTTTCCATTAGGTCTCCTTTAACACAATTCCTTTTATTAAAACAAAGAAGGTACCCGTAGTAGTAACAACCAAAACCCAATTCCAAATATTTGTGTGATGTGGTTTCCTTTGGTGGAAACGAGAACGCATAAATCCCATAAATCTTGTTTAGTTATGAAAAGCAATTCTAAAGATAGAAAATTGGATTGAGAGGAGGATTTAATTAAATCTTTTTATGTTTTTGCAGGAGTCCGCGACACTGATCCGCCTGGGTTCTTACTGCCTCATCATTGTGGTCACATTCCGCTTTGTACTCATGGCTTTCTCGAAGGCCCTCGTGAAGACCTTACCAGAAGCAGCCTTTCTCTACGTCTATGACACCCCCATCGTCCCCATCATTTACACCATCCTCCTCTACGTCGTCTACGTCGCTCTCCTCTTCTGTTATCATAATGAATTGAAGAGACCCTCCCTCCACCTTGCCTCCCCCATCAATTTCAGACAACACAGTCCAAGACACATCCGTCAGTCACACTCTGTCACGGACTCAATCCATTAAGACCCCCAATTATCCTCACTTAATCCCCAATTCATTCCATTCCATACGGTGTCCCAAAAATAATGGTCCTTCTTAATAATACACATATTTAGACACCATGTACAGTAATAAGACCATATCGACACCAATGAAGATCATACTTTATCAATTAACAAATACCAGATGTGGTAAGGTCAAAGGTCATCCGTTCCTGCTTAATGATAAAGCATTCATTTTTTTCGCTTGCGCATCATTTTATTGAAAAAGTAGCAATTTGATTCCTTTCTTCCTAAAATTGTATGTGTACGAGGCAAATTCAGAGACAAATCAAAAGAAAATGTAAAGACATTAAAATTATTAGAAATAAAATAAATACCGTGTTTATGCCATTAGTAGCCGGGCTCTAATACAAACCGGATCTTTCTTCAGCTCCTCCAGTGGAGAAAGTGGTGAAAGTCGTTGAACTTAAAACAACATGGAATGAATACAGGGTGTCTAATATATATTGCCCCCCCCCCTACGACAGTAATAGAGAATAGGCACAGACACACCCAATACATCGTTGGAAAGATTAACTCAAGTGGATCTCTGGCATATCATTTGAGCGCAGTACCGCGCCGCGTTCGCGCGCAGCGCGCGCTAGAAGAAGAATTTTTCAACCGCTTTTTCACGTTCTTCCATCTGAATAGCCGTGAAAACTTCAAAAATTCAAAAACCGAACTTCACCACTGCATTCCCAGGTGGTTTCTGAAATTTTTGAGCCACGGTTCAACAATTTCTGAGCAAGTTAATTTTGTCTCAAAATCTCATTTTCGAGAATTTTCATTAAATGTGAAATTTAGGGAAAAATCAACTTGCTCAGAAATTGTTGAACCACGGCTCCAAAATTTGAGAAAGCACTTGGAAATGCGGTGGTGAAATTTGTTTTTCGAATTTTGGAAGTTTTGACGGCTATTCAGACGGAAGAACGTGAAAAAGCGGGTGACAAAACAGGGAAAACCCAATTTTTTTCTTCCAGCGCGCGCTGCGCGCGAACCCGGCGCGGTACTGCGCTCAAACAATATGTCAGAGATCCCACAACACCTAATCTTTTCAACGATGTGTTGGATGTGTGTGTCTATTGTAGTTACTGCTGTAGCGGGGGGGGGGGGTAATACATATTAGACACCCTATACAAGATGGGCTTCTAATAGAATAAATACGGTACATACACTTGTACTTTGTACAATTAGTGAACGATTCATGTATGTGTAGAAAACCATGTACAAAGATTGGATATTTACATTGACACCTACCAAAAAAAATGATCACGTGAAATATTGAATTGAAAAAATGGTAAATAAACATAAAAATATACGAAGAAAACGCGGAGAATTCTTGGGAGCCCGTCCGAATTTGCTTGTTTATTTGATGCCATACACATTCTCATTCAATCAGTCTTCCCTGGGTTCAATTCCCACGGTACACATTCAGGTCATGTCAATCAGCCACCTAGGGGGCCAATCGGCACACCGGTCGTGTTATTTTATTTTTCTCATCTCTGACGAGGGAACTTTTTCAGCTGCAACAAGTCTAGTACTAAATTGTCTTCAAACATTTTTATACCCTAATATTTTTAGTATTTTTACCAAAATATCGTACAGGGTGTATCATAACTTTCCTTACACAAGGTGGGGCAATTTAGCCTGCCTTTTTTGAACTATGGATATCTGAGGTGCGGTACCTTGCATAGTTTAAGAATCTTCTGGATAAAGGAGAAAATTGAGGTGGAATGTTTTGACTCGAATTTCTTTGAAGAAAATGGATGAGTGTGGTCTAAGAAAATTTCTCTGGAGGAAACTCATTTATCGGAATAGGTTGGTTTACTTTCAAATCACTTTTTCCGTTACTCTGTTAGGCTTTAACCTCGGACGGCATAGAATCTTAAGCAAACGAAGGAAAAGCCATGATGTTAGCTTATACAAGGTGACTCATAACTTTTTGGCACTATTGCGTAAGAAATTATTCAAACACGCACATAAATGGTACAACGTTTTGTGATCCACCCCGTAAACCGTAAGTTCGGTCACAGCAGCAGAATGTTTGGTGTTGCGGTGACTGAGCTGGAATCGAATGTCGATGAAGGTGAAATGAGCACACGTTTTTGCGATTCGGATTTAGATTTGTGATTTAAAATCCAAATCTTCAGTTTCTCACAGATCGTCTCGCAAATCTCAATGATCAAAAGAAAGTTTAGGATCACGCATTCTGCGAGTGCGACCGAGATATGTGTCTCTGATGCATTTATAAATAATTCCAACGCTTCGTTCCGTCTCCGTCCATTCGATTCAGTTTGTGTTTATTCCAGGATCATAGTCAACATAAATTCCAATCCAACGAATTTTTTAAATCGAAAAATATATAGTACGTCTGCAGGAGCAGGGTGCCCCAAAATAAAGGAGCCATTACAACGTACGTCTATCCAAAAGAAGACAGCGCTGTCCTTAGGATATAAAGTAGACCGTTCAATTCAGTTCTGTGGGTCATAAGGTCATACCCCGAAAAGTCCAAGGGTTTGGCTGCATGGGGCAGTCACACTTTGCGACGTCGTGAACGTGTCACAAACTCCCATGACCTCACAACGTGCATTTGCCCCAGTGGACATACGGTTTATCTTTTCGGGGAAGCACCTTCACAAAAATTGTTCGTGAGATCAACGGCTATAACGTATCAAAAATCCAACCAAATCAACTGTGACTACTTTTTGCTGTAAGCACTTCACCGTCTGCCGTCTGGTAATAAAATATACAACGGAATATCCGCCCATCATTTTTTTTGGGCCACCCTCTTCATACTACGTAATGGCCAAAGTGTGAATTGAAAAACCGAAATGGGAAATGCGAGAATATCCGTGCTGGGCACGCATCTCAAGTCAGATTTTGTATTATTTTAGACTGGATGTCTAAGCTATCCACATCCCTTGAGTTTCTCAATTCAAAAATGACACGGACAATTTTTTTGCCTTTTACAATTTTTTCCCCTTACAATTCTCTCATCGTGGTGTGAGGAATATGGGATGTGTAAAAATCGACTGTAACATAGGGAGAAAGTCGAGAAAGAAAAATGTGAAAAGTGTGAATTGACTGTAACATAGGGAGAAAGTGGAGAAATGAAAATATTAAGATTAAAAATTGACTGTAACATAGGGAGAAATTGGAGAACGGAAAGTATTAAGAGTAAAAATCAAATGCAACACGTGGAAAAAGGAAATGCTATGCTGAAAATTGACTGTAACATATGGAGAAAGTGGAGAAAGAAAAATATTAAGAGTAAAAATTGACTGTAACATAGTGAGAAAGCGGAGGAAAATATGATGAGTGAAAATTGACTGTAACATAGGGAGAAAACGGAGAAAAATATGATGAGTGAAAATTGACTGTAACATAGGGAGAAAGCGGAGAAAAATATGATGAGTGAAAATTGACTGTAACATAGGAAGAAAGTGGAGAAACGAAAGTGTTCAGAGTAAAAATTGACTGTAACACAAGGAGAACGTGGAGAAAGGAAAATGTGATGAGTGAATTTTGACTGTAACAAAAGGAGAAAGCAGAGAAAGGGAAATACGACGAGTGATAATTGACTGTAACATGTGGAGAAAGTGAAGAAAGGAAAATATTAAGAGTAAAAATTGACTGTAACATAGGGAGAAAGTGGAGAAAGGAGAATGTTATGAGTGAAATGACTGAAAATTGAAAGTTGTGTCGTGGACTCCCTCCCTCTTCCATACAATTTAACATATAAACCATAAGCCAGATTTTTGTCGTACATGAATAACAATCTACTTCTGCTCCGTCAACCATTAATTCTTTACTCCAACTTTCAAGTTTTGTCCTCATTTTCTTAACTTAACTTAGCAAATAAACACACGGAGGAGACGGAATGACGGAAATGAAGAAATCCTTCCAAACCATCCTTACAGAAAATGTCACAAGGGATCCCCCTCACATTTTTATGGTACTCTCGTTAACAGCAGTTCATACTGAAACGAAATAACTCGCCATTGTCATACTGTACGAATTTTATATCGCGTACGTATTTCTCACAACAGCAATCAGTCAGTTTTCAAAATTTTACGAAGTTACCGCTAGTAGTAGAAAATGTTACCTTGTGACAGAACCACCACAGAAAGAATGACTTTCTCCAAAACTGAACTCTGCGCGTCCATGTTAAATTCATCAGAGCACGGCATGGCAGTACTTTTCATCAAACTAAACGATAAAACTTAATTTCTTCATTTCCGCACGCCCTTGTTGGTCTCCCTGGAATTTAATTAAAAATCGGCTTGACTTTATCCAGTCTAGCTTCCCTCTGCATCGACTTCCTAAAACCACAATTCGTTTCATGTCGATTTTAATTTAAAAATAATCCATGGATCAATTCAAATCACAAGCAGGTACGACTGTACGACTACAAAGATTAAACGACCATACCAACATTTTCTGAGATTTTCGCGTGGGATATACATATATAATGGAACTTTCCCTCAAAATATATCTCAAGACCCAAATTTTTTTTTTAAAAATCGAAAAAAAAAATTTTTTTTCCAGAAAACCATTGAAATGTGTCAGAATAATGAATTAGAACTCGGAAAGGTTCGAAATAATTTTGTCCGCCAAGATTATTGATTAGATATATCATAGAAGTTAAGGAAACACTAAATCCTGAAAAAAAAAATTATTTCGATTTATTTTTTCAATTCTTTTTATAATGCATCTAATGAGTATGTCACAACATTGACGAGAAATGAAAAACGCAGGAAACAGCATGCATTTTAATACACAACTAGCAGGAAGCCCGGAAATACTTCCGGGTTAGAAAAAAAATTAATAAAATATATTACGAGGATTTCCTTAAATAATCGCCATCAAAATATTCTGTTGCTAAGTAACCCAAAATATTATCATCCCGACCTACCGACCAATCCATGGCCTAAACGTTTCATCTAATTTCCTAAAAAAATCACACGATATATTACGGGATACTCTCGGCCAGGCTCCGCCTGGCCACTGTTATTTTAGTTGGTACCAAGGGAAACAGAACCCTATCCGTTTTGTCAAATTACCTCAAAAATATCTACATCAAAACATTTTAATTGCATCTGGTTGCCAAGCAACATCCTAAAATTAGTATACCTACCCTCTCA
>JAQGCA010001475.1:0-17348 GCA_034698945.1 Protaphorura quadriocellata
AACACCAATCATCACCACTCTGTGGTTTTTAGTTTTTCAGAAATTGGCTGCCAAAATACTCAACACTCCTTCTTAAAATCCAAATTTTTGAAAAGAATTCAGCTCCTGAAACTCAAATTTATATTCGTAGGCATCAGAACCTCCTTAAATTAAAAATGACATATACATAGTGATTGATTTTCAGTTCGTAGCTCTATAAACCCTGAACTTCCTGACAATTAGTTGGAAAATTAACTTCAGTTTCTTAGTACATACTCTCAAAAATTTCTTCCTGGTTTTGTTATACTCGTATCAAATATCAACCAACCAATATGGCCCTGTGCGTAGAAATGAGGAACAACGCAACTACTTCCTTCCTGAGAAAACCACAATCCGCGGTTTTGCGTCAGGCGGAGCATATTTTAGATTGAATTTGCTAACCTCGAGTATCCGTAAGAAGGACAGCCGGATATTGAGCCATTTCTGGCCTTTCATGGTGATTCCAAATGCTGCTTTGTTCAGACTTGGCAAATTCAAATACTGCATCGGTATTTGGAGTAGTTGGTTTCTTGACAAAACTGATGAGACGGGCATCAATTTGACCTGCACTTGGTGGAGTGCCACCTTGTGACTTGGGTTGAATCAATGCACGTTCCCACCCAGCCTGGATGCTCTCCTTCAATCCTTTGTCCAAATCAGTGTCTCGGGCTACAAGGGCCAAGAAATCTCCAGGGAAATTTTCCTTGGCCATCTCAGTGTAAGCCTCAGGGTAGCTCTGTTTAATTTTAATAAAATTAACTGTAATTTTTTTTGCAATGTAACATTTTATTGCATTATAACGACATTTTACTAATTTATAAATATATGTCGTAGTCAGTGGTACAAAAAACTAAATTACACAAACGACTACGCAATACGTTAAATATCACATACCCTGTCGAAACCGCCGGCATCCACGATTTGAGATCGTGATTCATTCTTGAAGTTCAAAAGACTGTCCAAAACAATCACACCTCGAAATTCTTTCCTATCCCTCATGAAAGTAGGAAGGAATTCTTTAGCAATTTGATCAGCTCCGGAAGTAGAATTGTCTGGGATTCCACCACTGTTGGCTTGCTGTGGGACAAATTACAAATTATCAAAATCAGTTAATGGTTCAAAATAAAAACAAAGATGGCGGACTTACATATTTCCTGATTGAAGTATCAGATGCAACGAAGATAACACTGTGCTCTAGTTTGATTTTCTCATCCTTGACTTGTTTGGTGAAATAGTCTCCTACAACCAATAAGGCAGCGACACCTGAGCCGTTGTCCTCAACAACATTCCCTGAGCTGTCAGTGTCATAATTGGCCAAGATCATTAGTGGTCTATCATCAGCTACACCCTTGCTCCCTTTAAGGGTGAGGACGATATTTGTTCCAGTGATAGTTCTTGCTTCCCTTCGGTCATCAAATGTTTTTGTGCTGTAATGAAAATCCTCTAGAACATGTCCGTTTGCAATTCCACCTAACTCTCCGGCCATTTGTCCAAACTTTTCTTTAATAAATTTTCGCATGGGATCTCGTGAGATGTTATTCAGAGGGAGAGGGTGTCGGGTGGCACTGAAGGATGGCTCGGATTGCATTAATTCTAGAATGTGTCGGTGGGTGATGGACACCATTCGTGCGCTAACGGCACCATCAGTTTGAGTTGCGCCAAGGACGCCTAAAGAAAGAAAATTGTAATCATTTTAGTTCAGTTTGTTTCATTAGTTTCCAACTTTCGGTTACTTTTCGACAGAATAAATGAAAACAATCGTGACAAAAATGCATCATACACACCATGGGTGCCCAAGGAATCGAACCCTCTCCAGAGGAAACGAGAAGGGCAGCTCTACCATTAATTAATGCTACATTGGGTAGACGATGGACGACATAATTATTAATTATTTTTAAAATTGTCTGACAAACATGTACAAAAAAATTGTGTTCAATCGAGTCGGGTCTTTCATACAGAAGTGGCAAACACAATAAATGATAAGCCGAAATGTTGGAAACCAAAGTATTTAGGTCAATTTATCTAAATAGAAATTATCATTAGTGTTAGCGCAATCAATTGCATGGATGGATGTAAAAACCAATAGTGCGGAGATAAAGCGAGTCACGATTATCAGGGCTTGTTTGATTGGTCCGATCGGTTAGCCAAGGGCATTGCGGTGCGGTGAGGCGCCATTGTAGTGTTTTGCCGGCGCTTACATAAATAAAATCTTTCCTTGTGAAAATTTTAAATTTACTTTTCCACATCACCATGAGCTAAAAAATATTCTGAGCCCAGTCAGTCTACATCTGTCTTGTGTAAATTGACATAAACAAACACACATGCATGACGAGGGAGGTAAATGACAAGTCCTCTTCCCTTTTTTGAAGAAATGACGTCTCTGCGCCTTGTCTAGATTTATCTAATCGCTAATGAGTTTGTGAAAGTAAAGAAACAAAACTGGGATGACTCGAGACCTTCAAATTTAACTCAATTAACACGATAATTAATTTTAAGCCCATTCTTAATGCTGCACTAGCAATTATATTTCCCATGAGCAGAAGGTTCTCGAAAAATATTTTTCCTGACAAATATTTAACACACCCCAGGCCATGTCTTTGAAAAAGTCAGGGATTCAAGGACTTATGGAGATCTTTCATTTGCAACCTGCCAAGCTTAAATTGTTTAATATATTTTTTAGGAAATGCAATAATGATGAGAAGGAATTGTACAAATTTTCAGTATTGCCATCCTATGTTCAAATCTTTAAAAATAATTTTTCTCACTTCAGTCCATATATTACATAGATATCAAATGAGCGCTTATAAAATCAAGTGTAATTTCTCTAGAAACCAAAAAACATGCGTGTAAACTTTATTTTTACATCTGAGTCTACCTAAGTTCGGATTTATTTCAATTTGTTCCGAGGTACTAAAAATGCAAGTGAGTAACGACCAAACTTTACTCACATGATGTATGATGTAAGGATTTCTTATAACCCAGCAAAAAATAATGAGAAAATATGACACATGCTTCAGAAATTACGCTCTGTTATTGTTTCGACAAATAATATGCAATTGCAAACCTTCAATTATGAGACTGGCTGAACGATCTTTTTAATTGCAGAAAATGTATGGATGATAAATTTTTTTGGATAATATTGAAAGTACATAGAAATGTACGGAGGGGACGCTTTATATTAATGATGCATTTAAAATTATGTGTCTGAGGATGGTGGTATAAAAACTCAGATAACTAAACTGTGTAGGTGTAATTGATTTTTATTACTACCTGGTAAATGTTTAGTCATCACATTGGTCCGATTCCAAAGAAACCATTTTTGTAATCATTGTATGTATTGGCTGGGCAAATAAACGGACTCACTCAGTGAATCAATTTAGCAAAGTTGAAAACTGTGAAGTGCCGCATACGTATTAGCACGGAACAATCATGTAAATTCAGCGAAAACACAGATTTGAGCATTTGAATAAACAAGGGCATTTAGTGCGCGGGAGTGTCTGCGTGTAGTCTTTGTACTTTGACCGTTGCAATTATTAAACTATGGATTCATTTATTTTCCAATATTTTCCGACAAGGAAGTTCTACAAGGTGTTAAGTCTTCGGAGCTAAACAAACTAGGGCAGTATCGCATAAGTTCTGTCCAAAATTTTAAAACTCGTCTGTTCAAATCAAAACTAGTAGCTACGGACGTTAGAACTTGTGTGGTTGCATAGCGAGCTCAGGGATTCTGAACGGTAGACAGCTCTGCTTGGCAAGCAAATTTTATCGGTTATGAACAAAACAAGCGAGCCAATTATTAATAGGACGGTAATTAGACCATGGCTCCATCCAACACTATAAGGATCTCCCTTATAAGTCTAATGAGTCCAGCTGCATGGATATGTATTTTGTATTATTAAACTGAAACGAGGAGCGCCATGTAAAGGTAAATTAAAAAAATCATCCAGCTCGGAGTGGAACATTAGTCCGAAGATAAGAATTGTATTATCTAATCAGTGGCAGGAATGGATATCCTTCACAACAGGTTATGGTCTAATTGGAATAGTAATGTTCCGTTTAACACTCTTCAAAACCTGAAACTGGGCGTTGACTTTTTTTACCGGCCGGTTAGTTCTATGTATATGATATTATGACCAAATTCCTTACTGCTTAAAACTGTGGTAAGTTATTAAAAAATTTAACGACACAGAGTTATTTTTACCCGGAGTTATTACTTTAAGGCGTTACGCATTGTTTTCGGTTAGCCCTCACCATAAAACAAACCACAATGATTATGGTTGTAACTCCCACCAATCACCAACTTGAAAAATCCGGGAATACATTGGTGGTGCAATTTGACCTCTACCTCTAACAGACAAAGTGTTTGGGCCAACTTGTATAATAGAAAATAAAGCTGGCTAACTGTGAATCTTCCTAGTGCTCACTTTGTTTTTCATTGAAACAAACCGGTTTCATTAACGATTTATTCAAATTGTACTTTCTAAACTTATCCACCCACATTAGCATTAATTTATATGTGGCTTTCCTCACAAAAAATTCAAAAATCTTACAAAAATTGGGGAAAAAAAGAAAATTGTCCCGTTTCCGAATAAGATAACACTTCTGGCCAATTCTTACCTAAAAGTAAGATGACAGCGATCCAAGGTGTAGATCCCATTTTATAGCACTATATTTCTTGAACACAAAAATCAGTCCAATCAATCAATAAAGAATGTTTTAATTTAATTAGTACACCAAATTAACTCAAGCCACTATCCACTTGAAGAGCGTCTCACAAACTGTGGTTGAAAGTGAGAATGTTCCTGGGGTAGACAGATGGTTGGGTGCTAATCATTCAGCGTACTCACTTTTTATCACCACAAGTCTTACTCACGGTTAAAATAGTAGAATCTAATATGTAAAAATGCGAATGACTAACTATCCGTAATACTAAGGACTTATGTCATTCTTATCGTCATAACCATGCAAACCAGCAGTTCCGTGCAGTGACAAGGAATTAGTCAGGCTACGATTCCAGTACATATACGCTAAAACCATACGTTTACAATTATATGGACGGTCGTGCAAAAAGCTTAAGCCTAAACACATCAAAATTACCTGCCATTTTACTCGGCCATGAGCCATCTTCAATGTTTACACACTATATAGTCAACTCAGATGCATCAAAACTAACATTTCCAAGCATAAAGTTAGCTGTGGTGTGATTGTTTGTCTTTATTCGTTATGTATGTTGTATGTACATGTTTTTTTTTGCAAAATGGTTGCAATTTTTATTTTAACGGTGTATTCTGATGCAGCATTAATATTGCAGAATGTCATGTCTGTAGGGTCACGGCCGAATTTCGAGAATAAACTACCATTAATTGATTGATTGACTGAATGATTGAATATTGCGGAATGTATTGAGTATCTGAAACGGTTAGAGTTTTTAGAAGTTACGGTCACCTTTAGTTTATATGTCGGTACGGGGCTATGCCAGTGTCAATTAAAATATTGGGTTGTATTAAAATTTCAAATATAAGAAATGCAATTAAAATACACAATTGACATTCTCCTTAAGATTTGTCGAACATCAGCGATTATGATTCAAGAAAATGAGTAGTTTTTATTACAGCGAAGAATAATCTATTTAAATGACAAAAACAATGTATATGTTTAAGGAATCAATCCAAAACACTAAGGAGAAGCTGTGATATTGATATTATCTAAGGCCTAAATCAAGCAATTCGCTTGAAATGACTCACGCACTGAAACACATCTACTAATTTACGTCGTACGCAATGACAATCTTCACTTAAACAGTAGATTCTTTTGCGTAGATAATAAAAAATCATACGTAAGTGAATGAGGAAGGAAATTGCGAGACCCTAACTCATCAATACCACTATCGGGACATTATCTATTGCAGTGCCTATTGGAATTGCTGACTCGTTTTTGCTGTATTGTTACGTTACCTTGAGTTGAGTCAGAGAATGCCTCACAAATGTAAGTAGTATGGATGGATTGGTTTCGCAGAAAAAAAAGCATTTCCGTTTATGCGTACGTATGCGTTTTTATAACTAAAACCATTTTGGTGGAGATTAGTCATCCATTGTTTGTGGAACTTATCTAGTGCAAATGTATAAACGCCTGAGACATTTCAATCCAATTATTATACAGAGTCCTTGGGAAACCCGAACCCGATTAGGTAGATTGGCGATTCTCGTTATGGTAAATAAATGAATGACTCGATTATGGAAGAAACAAGGTCTTGTGTCACCGTTTTCTTTTAAGTGTGGATCATGAGGTCACAAAATGATGACGACTACATTCTTAGGTAAAGGCGGCACGGCGTGTTAGTGAGTCACTTACATGTGACGATGCAAATTTATGTATTTGTGGACTTAGAAAATATTTATTTATAATTAATTCAAACGCACTTGTAAGATATTAGATCTACGGGTTTCTCTAATTATTGAAAATAATTCAATTTAGGCTAAATGGTTTTTTGGCATTTTTGGAAAGGCGAATACATCAAAATTTTGGAAAACCGAGTGCAGCTGCTCTTGGGCTAATTTTTTTGCAAATTTTTGGGTGCGCTTCTGCCCACTCCGAGAAAGTTTAATTAATCACGGAGTTTGATAAGAGAAAGGACGTCTGCCGTTTTTTCTCTACATCTGCGTGTACGTATTTATATTGCACTTTCTCCACGTGCGTGTGCCCAATATAGTTTCCCTATAATTAGGTGAATGTGCTACACAATTATTAGAGGGGAAATACACTCAAGTGAGTAGTGACGGAAACAGAAGCAATTATTATCAATTGGAAGACAAGAAATATAATTCTTAAGACAATTACTTCATTTGACTATATATCTTCAGCCCGCCTCATTTGCGAAATTAGGTTCGCTTGCAACATTCGAATAATAAAAACACATAAATAAAACGCTGATTTTTTTCACAAGACTAGACATTTCTGAAACTGCTCACAAAACAAACTCAAACCAACCGTTCCTTCGTATTTAAGTATTACATTTTTAGTTTAAAAATATTTTGAGCAGTTTTATTTGTCTATCACATTTTTATAAGTTTGGTGAAACGCTGAAAACTCTCTTCGCTTATACGTTCCTGATTACTAATTAAGCAAAGTATCAGATTAAAAAGAAAACTTACTTATAGTACTCTTGAGTCCTGACTGTACTTAGCAACTAGGGCTTAATTAATTCTTGATTTGGCAACTTGTAAACCAGTCGAGCGGGTATGTCCATTTTTAGACAGAATAATAGAAAATAACGGATACCGTCTGGTAGTACGTAGGGCCGTTAGTTTTGCATTGTCCGAGAATAATAGTCCTGGAGTCCCGCAGCCGAATAATCATTGTTCAAATACATTTCAAGCGGTGTCAAGTTCTCGGGATATACAGGGTGTCTTATACGTATTGCGCCCTGGGTATCTCAGGAAGTACGAAAGGTACAATCAAGTGGAATACCTCGTTGGAAAGATCAGCTCAAATGGGATCTTAGACACCATATTTCAGCTCCATCTGAAAGGGTCGATTTTGCCTCAAAATTTCAATATTCCGGAAAACACGCGAAACCGAAATTCTTTGTGCGAAATACGAGGGTGAATGGAGAGCTGGTTTTGACGAGACGACAGACGGCTAAGAATGGAGACGTCGTGACCAAGTTGAGGTGTCCAACGAGAGGTGGAAGTCCCGAGCGGCCCCTCCACGAGGAACATATCTGATCGGTGATGAGGTTGAAAAGTACGACCATGACAAGTATCGCTATTTGCCGTCCACAGGAGAACTCCTCATTTAAGTACTTACATGATGCTTATCATTGTTAATATTATACAAATTAATTAGCAAGTTTGAAGATAAAATGAGTGGAAGGTGGGTCTAGAAGATCGTGGTGTTAAATTATTCCTCGCTATCGAGTGCAACCTCTATGAACTATTCTCACAGCATTTACTGTCAGGGATGGTCGAACAGCCTATTCTGCCAAGAAAATAGATTGGCTTTACAACTGACCTAGGGAAGGTAACGCCACTTAAGAAAAACTTCTTCGTAGGAACAAACTATTATGTAAAATGTCTATCCGACAGATCGAATCCTTACCACAGTACCAATAGTTACATCCGCCGCTCCGCTAGAGAGCGCAACACTACATACAATCGGCCTTGATTTTGAGTCAATCTGGGTTTTACATGACAAAATACTTCCTTGTGATCTCCAGAAGAACTTTCGATGGAGTTGATTTAATTGAGTGGACAAAATAAGGTTCCAAGTCAAGTATTATTTAAGTGAGTGCCCGCACTTTAATGAATTCTCTTCCCCACTATCCGTCCCTCGATCCATTTATTTTTTTAATCTCCAATCAATCCTCTTAACTCCTAAGACCTGTCCGCCTACTCTTTCCACGACTTTCTATTTTCTGATGATACGTTTCGTTTTGACGCAAAAAATCCAAGATTCTTCCTACAAGACCAACTTTGTATCAACGAAAGCCACTTAGTTTTTCCCAATTGATGAGCTCGGTGGGTCAGATGTTTGTTTTTTATCTCTTTCTTTTGTAGAATGTAACAAAATGGGGAGAGAAACCCATAAAAACCAAAATGGCAGGAGAACGTGCTCCATAAAGTGCGGTTGCACAATTAACGATTATATCTTTTCAAAATAGAGAAGAAAACTATCGAAAAATAAATTTACTATTGTAAGAAAGGATCAAGAGTCCAGGTTTCTGCGTCGTCAATTTATCTGAGTCATAAATAATGTGTCTTCACTTGATTTGTTGATTTTATGTTATGAGCCATTAGGAATGGTCCAAAAATTTCTGGCAGTGAATCGAAATTTTAATTGCCCCGAAGTCAGCCATACTTGTCCCCAAACTACACTCCGTATTAGGGTTGGCTTTGAATCTAATGGTGTCGTTACATCAGGAATGGTCACCTTGTTAGTAGTAATATAGTGTCAGGATTTCGGGTCACACGATGATGATAATCACTTTTTCTGCTCTTGTACAGGTAATATAATATTATCGTAGGCTATTTTTAGTTGTTGTAGAAGAAGAAGGAAAACCTAGTCAGTAGTACTATTTGTATACGTAGTACTTTTGGTCACGCAATCACGTTCAAGGCACTTTCCTCCAACGATTATGTATTTTTAAATCGATCCATCCTTGTTAAGTCTTATGGGTAGGTGTCTGACCAACAACCATAACAACGAACGGACACCTCTATATTTTGGTTCGTGTCATTCTCTACGTTCCTTACAGCACCTCATTATTATTTTACAAAACAATTCTCGTAAAACTGGACTTTAGCTGTAAATCAGTTGAACCCTACCCTGAACTTCTACAATTATTAATGCGGGCATTAACGGTTTCACGCAGGTGTGTATTTTATCCATTAAAATCTCAGAATTAATATATTGTCAAATTTTAACAAATATTCCTCAAAAGTTTAATTTTCCAATGATGGAACGATTTTTATCTTCGTAGACTGATTTGAAAAAAAAATATAATATTTTATCTCTATATTTTACCGCGCTATGATTACATCAATTTGCGCGACAATATGCGTGGGGCAGAAAACACTACGATCATAGTCTTTCAAATTAATTAACATTTTGTTTGCAATTTAAAGAATATTGTGTTCAAGGACTCGGGGATATATAGGTGCATTTTCCTGCGAAATGCAAGTTACGTTGGTCTCCAAGAATTTAGGGCAATCCGCTTAATTGTTCGTCAAACGTATCGAAAACTTTGGGAGGTATTAATCGTTGGTTAGATTCAATCGAGTTAATTAGTCGTAAGATGTATGCTCCATCGGCTAATACATTATTTTAATGTCAACAATTACAACACGATTAGTACACTTATTGCAATTCCTCTTTTTATGTAATTTACAATTTCTTAGCAGGTTTTCCTCATAAATGAGTAAAGTAGTAAAAGCAAGACCAAAGACCATGACCGCCGCAAAGATACAACACCCTGTCATAGCTGGGGAGTGAGAGCAGTATCTACTGTCGCCATAGAAAGTCTGCAGTATTTATGCAATCAGGAGAAAGCAGTGATAAAGAATCGTGGACTCCATTGGATTTTGAGTCCACGATACACAGACAGGATGGGATTCCTGTTTAAGTTGTTCCAAAGAATCCTCGTCATTCTCGTTTAATTTCCCACCGGGTTCAGATTTCCACCCTGGGTCGGTCTAATGGAGTCATGCAATGCAAAGGTCGTCGTGTTCTTGGATATATGTATTTTATGTTCCTGTGTCTGTCTACCTTATGTTGAGTACACACATTCAGAAAGCAATATAGAACATACGTAACCGAACCCAGGTCTCTCTTTTTTTGAAATGGAACATATTATTAGCTAGCATCCGTGACTAATCGTAAGTTGGAGTTCCGTTGCGTGCGACTCAAGACCTAAACCGAAGTATCTTTATAAGTGTCCCTTGGGAGATGATCTAAGTGTTTCATAGAGTTCCGCTAGATTTTTCATATTTGACAGATCACACACACACACACTCGTGGTTTTCTGGTATCGTGTCGGTTTGTATGTACTATGGGTAGATATGTTCAAACTGTTTCTCAAACGAATCAAATCGTTGCAAAACTTGACAATTTAAGTCACGTTGACCCCATTTTGATCAAACAATATTATTATACACAATTCAAGCCGCAAACTCAGAGGAGTAAAAGCCTCTAATTTCTTAATGCTCAAATCCTTTCCCTAATTTCATAAAATTAAGTATTCACTGAAGATTAATTTTGAGATCATTTTTAATTTTTTTACGTCCTGCTATAGAATATGAATCTCACAACAATTAATTTATGTTCGTAATTTTATTTGTCCAGCATAATCTGATCCGTGGATTAATCTCTGCTGTAATCAGTACTCTTTGTGTCATCTACAAGTTTTGATGGAGAGAACACAACTATAAAGAGTTAGTTTCATTTTCGTTCGTGCTGTGATTTTTTTATGTATTCTATAAGTTCTTTCTTCTTCAACAAAATATTTTGATTAGATTTTGTAAGCACGATACATGTGGGCTCAGAGTTCGAACATGGAGTTTTCAGAATTTTGTTCTATTGCCTCGGAGTAGACGGGTGGTTCATTAGACTAGAAAACCTGTGGTTCGAGAATGGACCAGGTGGATCCATCTAGGCAAGCAAAATAGAAGAGAAACCCATCCACAGAGACTGGGGTATCGTGAGAGGAAGGACGCGTCCGGACGGTCGGACAGAATCCTTGGGCCATGAATATTACTGGTATGGTGTGATTCAAATAAATTCCATATGGCCTGGAGAAAGTTACACAGGTAAAATAACTTTAATTAAATGAGCTCATGAAACCATGAAGTTGCTCGAGTAATATATTTTTGAGGGTTGCCACCCGTGAAACAGCGATGCAGTAAGGACAACCATGGCCATCATGCCATAATGGGTTCAATGACGTTATAATATTAATAAACAAATTTTCAAACCACCCTTCTGGCCAGTGGCACATTATTCCGAACATGAACTACAAAGAATTGAGTTCATTAATTTTCCATCATCACCTCAAGAACAAACTTGAGTAGGGCAAAGTGGAAGGTCAATCAAATTCAACGATTTTCAACTAACCATACATTAATTCGTTCTTGTGTAAGCACATATAGTGTGTAAGCTGGATAAATTTGCCTCAGGCTTAACCGGCCACGGTATATTAGGATTGACGGATGAAAATGAACTAGAGAAGCTTCACGGTTAGAAAATCTTTCTTTGTTCTAGCCGACCAACCATTTCACTTTCACTGCATTTTCCTTTCAGAAACAATCGTGATGCTGAAATTGGCCTGTAAAAATTCAGATGGTCACAAACAATTTCTTCAATTTTCAGTCTTAATCCAATTTTAATTAATTTAATTTTCAGTAAGATTTTGTTGCACCATTGTTAATTCTAAAAAAAATTATTTTGAAAATTATTTTCCCTCCACGACAAGGTTCTAAGACAACCTTCTAAGTACCGGAACGGATTTAAGTTTGGTGAACCTTCGAATGCAATAATTTAGGAAACGATGTACCCATTTTGAGTGCAATTCATCATTCCAGTACACTTCTATCGTGGACAAAGTAAACTAGGGGACCTATACATTCCCTTGGCATTGGTGAAAGCAAGCCACAGATTAGAAAGTGCCACACAATTCTATCGTATCGTGAAAGTTGGAGTAAGGGTATCAAGTATCGAGGAACGAAACCCGTCATTTGTAAAACCACTTACGATGGTTCATCTAACAAGGGAACTACTTTTCCCTTGAAAACTAGACACATACATCAATCCAAAGGTTTAAATCAAGTGTCCGGAGCAGAAATATTCTATGAGAGATATTAGCTGCAGATAAAATTTTGGTTCATTGCGAGATAATTTTGTAATATGTAACAAACAGGACATTTGAACTTCTTAGACGGATCTTAGTTTTACATGAAAAGAGGTTTCCTTGTAATTTGAGTTGAGAACGATGTGTTTAGTTGGGTGGTTGGTTTGTGAATTCTCCAGGGTACACATAGACAGAGTCTGGACTGGACAATCCAGGTTTAGAATTAGAACCTCATCAACAACAATATTGTGAGAAATTCGGAGAGGAGGATGGATGTAGAGTTGTAGAGAGTTGGAGAATCCTCCAGGGAATTTCACAGAGTCAAGAGACAGCTCTGGACAACCCATCAGTGCATCTAGTCTTTGTACTTCGCTTGAATTCGCATCTCCTCCCATCATGAATCCCATGGCTAAATTCACCGCTTACATTACACGCATTTGATTCCATCTCTTTCAGTATGCCAAAAGCTAAGCTGGAATATATGTAACTTTTTTTTGAATTAAGGAGAGTGAAATTATATGTTATGTGAAGTACTTAAGATTTTCAAATAAATTAAATCTTACACATTTTCTTTAATTCCTTTAAGAGATGTGTACAGTAAGACTTGAAATCATGACATCTAGATGTGGTAGTTGGGCGAGATTTGTATTTTAATCCTGGTAATAGGAGGAGAAATCCGCGACATGTTGATGTGTAATTTCTTTTTAAGTCTTTTCAAATAATGACATTCTGATTAAACCATTTCAATTATTATTTCTTAGGTTTAATACCATAACCTACTTAATCTTCCATAATTGACTTACACTATTGCTCGTACTGTACTACGAAAAGGATGGCAGCGGTTATTACGTTAGCTCTGCCATAATTCATCCCTACCGTGATATTTATAACTACCGTATATAGCGAAAAAATCCGAGGCTGAGCTCACTGCTTCCAGGTAGTCATAAATACGAAAATATTCTGAAATAATTAGCACACACTTTTTGCATATTTAAAAAGTTCATCCAGACCCTTGGAAATAATGTTACATAGAACACTGAGTGACCTAATTCCATAAAACTTCCTTGTCGACAACCAACCGCAGACACTTTGTAATTTATTAAATAAAGTTTCGAATGCGGTACAAACTTAGTAAAGGTGTAAAAGCGCCGGATATTGCCGGCACTAGCCCTCATGCCCGGCGCAGACCTAATGTATTAGCATGGGTTCTTACCTGGGTCGGCTGGGCCACTATTACTTTTTCAGACTCTGGCCCAGCCCGGACCTAAGCGTTATCTTAAATTGTTGGCCCGGGCCAGGCCCTCTTCTTCAATAAATCTAAAAACTATACCGACAATCCTTAAAACAATATAATGTTTGCTCCTTTACACAAGCTTTGTAATTAATATTTTCCTTTTTTTTGTATTTAACTATTTTTTGACGTTTTAGAAAAATTGTGAATTGTCGGCCCGCCCCTTTATCGGGAGGTTCGAAAGGCCCGGCCCTTTTACAGTCCAAGACTAAGGAAGTGAAATAGCACGTGATTTGTCCTCGGCCAGTAAGATACGATTGAGTGAACAACTTTAATTCTCTCATCTCGACTCTGTTTCTTTGAGTCCTTGTAAAAACGGTTGTCATAATGAGACCATGGATTATGAGCATTTACAATTCTTCCAACTCTTGGAAAACTTTCTACTTGTCTGTTCCAATTCCAAGACGCATCTGTATAAGTCTGACATTCGCCAAGGCGTAAGGTAACTTCTACATAGTCCGTGCTGTACAGCCACGCATAAGGAATAGGAGAGCGTATTGATTATGTGCGGCCAGGTGTATGCTAGCCTTGGGTAGACATTCGGGTACACGAAACCCGGGTAGTCCTTCTGTGTACAATCTGATCCAATCCCACCTAAACCTCATTGCTCCTTCTACGGTCAAATATCCACACACACACGCAGCACAACTCATTTAAAGGAAATACAACGACAGCGTTTTTAATTTTAATTTAAAACCCACAGCGTCCTGAATATTCTCTACCTTTCACTTTATTTTCCTCTTGTTTTTAGCCTTTGAAGTCAAATTAACAAGTGACTTTTACCTCAGATAAAATCTGTCGAATTAAAATGCTATAGACTTTGTAAATTCCATTGATTCCACCCTTTCATGTTTTATTTACGTTCGTTTGCCAAAGTACCTCAGGAAATTAGCGTCCAATGCAATTTCCTTCCATTTGTTCCTTGTGGTGTAGACTGCGTTAATCGAAATGGGCCTCTCTCTTGAAAATAAGAGAAGCTGGCATTCAAATGCTTTGAATTCCTCTTCCAAATATTTATGTCATGGGAATTTAGTATTTCTAAGGACTAGACAACAGTTGCGGCTTCTGTTAATCGCAAAGCCGAATTTTTCAAATATTTTTTTCAAATCCTTCTACATATAAAGTTTCCGAAGAGAAACTGATCACTTGTCCAAAAAAAATTTAAAGAGACATAGTCACAACTAAGAGCGTCCTGGATTTTATAATTTCTATCAGGATCTCCTTTTAAGGATATTTGCAACTAATTAAATCAGGTCAACATCTACAAATTCAGCAGCAGCCCTAGAGAATTCCTGTGCTTGAAAGTATGGTTCCATCTCCGTTCACGGTCGTCATGTTGAATCTCACTATCAGTTCAATTATTTTTGTCCGACCACGACGTAGAAGAGGTAGTTACAGACGAGGATTAATTAGAGGAATTATATCTTCGACACATAAATTGATTGCCTGCTATGCAACTTGAGTCTGAGTTCCAGGATATTATGTTTGAGTCACTGTCCTAGTCTAGCAATCCTATCGATCTAATTCCTAATATTACATAGTTTAGGTTTCAACGTAATTACCACTTGTAGTTGTGGCTCTCTTACAAAATACTATCTGTTACTGAGACTTGCTCGGCAGAAGCCAAGAGCACGTGCAGTTCCTTTCGTCCAACATGATAATTTGAGTGTAAAGCGAGGGACACGAATACTTATATTTCCTTGGAATTCAACAAAGAATGTCATTCCTAGTATAATAAGGTAGTCTGCGGTTGTACTTGAAATAACTGCGGCAAGTTTCGTTACAATTTGGCTTTGTATTGCTAATTAATCCTTCTAAAAATTGGATTAACCGAAGAGCTGGATTAGTCAGGATTCGGGGTATATGATAGCCCGAAATTACTTGCGCCCTTTTTCTTATGTTTGGTAGACGTCATGTGGTCTTATAATCCGTTTTTAAGCAAACGCTCCCAATTCTTGACTTTAGAGATTCAGAGATCCCATTTCTTCTTAAGTGATTGGAGTAAGATGTATCGATTTGGCTTAGGAAGAGTATCCCAAGAAGTAATGGAATATCGCAGTTAAAAAAAAATCTTTAAAGCGGTGACTCAATCCGTGGCTACGCGCGAGGCATCGAATCTCCACCACAACGAAGAGCTGGAGCGAGAATGGACTGACTGAACGACTTCGTCTAAAAGATATTATTATAGGAGTAATGCAAAGATTTAGACAAGTGACGAAAAACTGAAGTAAATAAAAACATGAGTGATGATTGAGGTGAACGTGCTGAGAAATAAGTTTGTCATTAGAATAAATTTCCCTCGAACGGAGACTTTCTTATTTCGGGAGACAGTGTACCTTTCTCCAGACACTTAATCGTCTTTTTTCTTTTTTCCTCCGCCTCCCACCATGCGTATGTGTGTGTTCTCGTTAAAGATAGATATGCGAGTCCCTGACTACCCTTGATATGGTAAAAGTATAACGTTGGTTTCTCTCAATTAATCAATACGGAACAGTCGACTTTCATCGATTCTCGAGCAGGACCTTTTGTGTGACTTCCATATAAGAGTAAAGTATACAGAACAGAATCGTCCACTCTATTCAAAAGTTAATATAAAGTGTGTGTGCGTACTCCCACTGCACTGCTAGGTACACAGAGTGAGTGGTACAATACAAATAAACCCCAGCCAACAAAATTGTCCTGTCCTGTCATGGTGTGTGTTCAAATGTACAAATTGAAACTCTTCAATAGTATGTCTCTGATTGTACAATGGATGACATTTTTGGCACCCTGTTTGTATTTGCTGAAATTCACTTCTAAGAAAATGATTCGGACCAACTCAATAATAAATATCGATATTTGATTACCCATTGTTGAGTGATTTTGGATTCGATCCCCCGGAGTGTGAGAAGTTGAGGTTAGACTTCTTCAGTTTCAGATTGCCACTTCATTTTGAGCAAATACCTTTTGAGTTACTTTCCCTTTCGAGAAAGTGTTAAATATAACTACAACAGCTGACAAGGGAAAGTTCTCAGTTGTAACTCGGATGGTTTATATTGACTCTGTATATTCACCAGTCAATTAACCTTCGGAGAGGTGGTACGCCATATTCAAATGTCATTTTGTATTGACACTCGATAAAAATAAATGTCTTTAAACTGGCATTTCCAGTAGAAGTTATCCCGCTGATTGGAATAGTGCCACCTTTGAAAATCCGCTCAGGCCCTCTGATCCACTTTCCTGCAGGCCAATTCCTACGTCACGATTTCTCTCAAAATTTTTCAAAAATAACTTTGATTCATTCCCATCTACTCGATACCAATATCCCTTTATGGGTTCGCAAAAGGCAGATCTACTTTTTATGTTACCTTTGACCTCCTTAACCCTGTGTTTAGAATCTTTGATAAGAATCTCTTCACTCTTATTGCCTTTCTTGACCTGACTAAAACTTTTGATTCCCTTTCATATTCAATTCTCAAGCGCAAGTTGTAAACCTGTTACGATCCACCAGATTACCGTGCAAAGTTAATTGCTCTTAAATAGAACATTTAAAATTATGTCAGGGGATTCTACATTTCATGTGGTCTATGCATGTCTTTGGTATTACACATTTTTAATATCTTTGTACTTAGTGTGAGGGTTAAATTCGGTTGGGTTTGTTTATGGCCGGCAAAGCTCAGACCCGCCGAACTTAGGCCCTAACATTTAGTCAGTTTTGTC
>JAQGCA010001476.1:0-17344 GCA_034698945.1 Protaphorura quadriocellata
GGTCGGCGCATTTTTTGCGCATCATTTATTAATTAGCCAAAAATTAATTTGGGATTTTGCCGTTTTCTGTCAAATTCATGAGTAAACGGCCCCATCCATTCACCACGTCATGCATAATGCACTACACTAATGTTCCATGTTGTGCGATGATGGTCATAATTTATGGACGTCCCCTACCAACACTTCCTACCTCTCCATGGCGCCAAAAGGTTCATGCCACTTTTCCTCAAAAATCCTACAGTGTGCATGGCTCAAAATTTTCAGAAAGCACTTAGGAATGCGGTAGTAAAGTTTGTTTTTCGAATTTCTTAAGTTTTCACGTCTATTCAGACAGAAAACCGTGGAGAAGCGGTTGAAAAACGGCGAAACCCCGATTTCGTACCTTTTACAGCCCGCTGCGCGCGAACGCGGTTTTGGATGGAACTGAAATCTGATTTCTGAGATCCCACTTGAGCTGATCTTTGCAAAGAGGTATTATTTGGTTGTACCTATTGTGGATCTTGCTGTAGGGGCGGGATTGATTGATTGATTGATTGATTTTTTATTAGCGTGATATTCCAAAGCATTCAAACATACAAGTACGCAAATTGATTGTCTTTAACATGGAAACACGTTCTTAACCAACTTAACTTTAAATACCTAGCTTAACTATTAAATATCATTCGCGTTAAGTCCACATACGGTGAACTCAACGAAGTGATATAATACTTTCCGTAACGTAAAAATGACTAGTTCGATTGACGTTGAACAGTTGTAAAGAATTATCCTTTTACACTCCCCTACACCCCACCGTCACATTTACGTTACGCAGAGTATGATAACCCCTCATATAATTTCTTATACTCTAATATATAATCCGTTCTAACATTATTTTTCTCTTTAAAAAAATTCAAAAATGTAGAAAAACGTTCTTTCGGGGACGGGGGACAACACATATTAGTCGCCCTGTATAATCCGGAGTGTATTTTTTACTTGTATTATCGGTGTACATTATGCACTGGTACCTAGAAGTCACAGCGTAGCAAAATGAGTGAAGGCTGCTTTTATCAGCGAAATATGTAAGATACATTATACATGACTATTTCTCTCATTGACATTATTTTGGTACTCCGAATTCGTATATACCTGAGTTATCGATACAACTAAACTTTCACCTGTTAATTGGATTTTTCCGAAACCGTTCTGTCCTAAATCGAATGGAAAAGTACGATAAGGATAAGGGCGTCAGAATACATAATACAGGGTGTCTAATATGTATAGTCTACCCCTCTACAGCAAGAACCACAATAGGTACAACAATCAAGTGGATTACCTCGTTGGAAAGATCAACTCAAATGGTATCTCAGACAACATACTTCAGCTCCATCCGAAAGCGCGTACAGTCTTTCAGCTACTTTTTCATGGTCTTTCATCTGAAAAACCGTGAAAACTTGAAAATCTCGAAAAGCCAACTTCGTCACCACATTCGCAAGTGCTTTCTGAAAAATTTGAGCTATGGGTCGACAATTTCAGAGCAAGTCGATTTAAACTCAACAGTTCATTTTTCCTGAGAACACGGACAAAATCGACTAGCTCAGAAATTGAAATAAAATTTTCAGAAAACACTTGCGAATGTGGTGATTTTTTAGATTTTCAAGTTTTTACGGCTTTTCAGGCGGAAGACCATGGGAAACCGGCTGAGAAACGGAGAAAAATTCATTTTTTTTAATCCATCGCGCGCTGCGCGCGAGTGCACTATCATATGAACCTGAAATATGGTGTCAGAGATCCCATTTGACCTGATCTTTCCTGCTGTAGGAGGAGGCATTACATACTAGACAGCCTGTAGTTGTCCACCGCGAGCGAAGTTACCAATGATTACGTAATTAAAATGTGTGTCTGCATTGAATCGTCCATACAGGCACTCTAATTCTACTTCAGACTTCATTCATTTTACGTCATTCGACACGTTGCAAAAATAACGAACCGAACTATAACCTACAGAAACCAAAGGCCGCGGAATGAATTAAATACGAAAGGTTAGAACTAGAAATTAATTTTATTGTGTGGAAATGCAGCGAAGTTTTACGTACTGAATTATAAACAGTGAACATAATGACTGAATATAGCTCGGACCGCGACGGTCAGCCATATATGGCCGACTTTATTTTGATTCCATCGTCATTTTTCCACTCACTTGGAATGATGGACGCTGTGGATCTGCCAATTCGGATCCAAACACAATGGTAAACTGGGCTTGAAAGTTTTTGACGAAACTATCACCCGCCTAGCTGTCAAAAGTCTAAGAAATAGTACACTAATGCTTAGAATTATGAATAAATTAAGTCTGTCCGGATGGAATTTCAAATTCTGCTGGGACGGAAATTTGAAAAAAAAGTCGGACCGGCAGTGAAATGTAGTTAAAATCTGTGTTAAATACGCTTTCTTTTTTCAACCGATTGATTTAAGATGATAATTTTTATCAAATCCTAAGTTCATCCTTCTTGCACAGAATAGAAAGCAATTTTCTGTCGAATTTACAAAAAACTTAATATTCGATTAAAATCATTTTATTCGTTGATCAACAATTCGAACCTATAACAATATGAGGTCAAGAATAAACAAGGATTACAAGGATAGCTATTGATATGATTTGCGCAACACCAAAAACTTAAATTACACTTTTTTTCTCGTTTGCATTACCGATTGATTGCTTTGTGTGCATATCCGTGGATATTTAATCGAGCGTTGACATAACAAACCAATACATTACCATTTCCACATGTTTCAGAAATAAAGCCTGCTCCTGAAATTGAAAAGCGTACAAAAGTATACACCTGCACGTTTTTTTTATACACACATTTACGCAAAGAAACGGAAAGCAGCTGCGACTGCATTTATTTTCTTGGCGCTCACTCGCGCTCATTTTCTTATCATTCGTTTCTCACAAACCGAAGCCAAACATATTGTCTTTAGAAATTAAGCACGCACGTATTCAACCAGGCACGCAAGCCAACGCCTTCAATTCCATTCCAATGCAATCCTATAATTTATAAAAATAAAAGAAAACGCTAATGAGTAACAGTATTATAAAATGGTCAATTAATTTAATTACCGTATAACGTAATATTTTATTTAATTGATTAAATATTTCATTGTACATTATGCCTAACTGTTCACACTTACATATTTGGCAGCCGCAGAACCACAGCAGGCAGGTATATCATTAATTTATCATATTTATGAAAGAGTGCCAATTTTTTTGGACAAATAAATAATAATTTGGCTTATGCATTTATTTTGCGTTTTAAATTTTGTGTCAGCTCAATTTATCTGACAAGGAAACGATTTTAGACGTTGGAATCAAATATAGACTCAAAACCATGCATACTGAATGTGTTAACTTTGCAATGAATTTTGAAATCGGTGGACCAGGAATTAAACCCTGGCCGGATCTGATGAGTTAAAGCCCGATAGTCATGATGCATTGAGCACGTTATGTTTTTTTTTAGCGTTTGAAGCGGATTCCTTATGGAATTCATAGTATGAATGGACGTATACCTACCTGAGTTAAAATTTAAAAGGCATGGTTGGTCTAGATTATTGTTGAATGAGTTAAAATATGGGTAATACCAATAGAAAGGAGAAGAGAAGTCAGAGTTGAGTGCGGAAATGCCATAGGAGTTGCTGATAATGGTCGACCGGAGGACGTCATCGTCATCCGGCTTCCGCTTCTCCCCTTCGTTTTTTATCAGCACAGTGTCCGGTCTCTGCCCCAAACACTCAAAAACTCATTCATTCCTAGTTATTTCTCTACAGGGTGGTTCATAACATTTTTTAGTTACATCAGAAGACCTTCGAATGCATTGGCACATTCTCCTATCTGAAAAATTGGTCAATTGACCAATTACCCCACCCTTTAATTGCATGTGTCCAAAATTGGCGGATGGGGCAAATTGGCACACTCACACCAAGGTGAGGTAAATTAGCCTTGTACCGTATTTATCGAACTAGAACAACTGTCCTTGTTTTTTATTATTAGGCCACCTTACACTATAATTCCAGGTGATTTTAGATTGGAAATATTTGTGATTAAGTAAATTATGATCCACCCTGTAACAGGTTCGATTATCTGTTGGTGCATTGCTCAGATAAAATTTGGTACAGGTAAAGTACTTGTTGTAATGGTAATAAACCCACCTTTGTCATACATTCGCTTCGCTCTGCTCTGCTCTTAACTAAGCCGACCGACCGAAAACTACCTTCATTTTTTACTCAATGTATGAAAGACTGACTGACTTTGTTCAGAATGCCGTGCCGTGCCATGCCGGTCGACTCTGCGTGGCAAATGTATTGTAATCCCTAAAAAAAGAACTCCTGCCCAATTTTGCGTGGAGTTCTAACCCTTTCCTCACATCCGCCTCAATTTCAATTTGACTACTTCCGAACTCACTGGAACACTTCATGCCACACTTCTACTCAAACTTCTTCGTCTTCTACATCTCTTTTTTTAAATTTAACCCACAAAATATATTTGGTCATCCCTTATCACTCAGGTTCAAAAAGTTCTTCCTTGGATGTTTATTAAAGTCAAATATTGGAAAATATCACATTTATTCGTCATTAATTGGTGGAATTTTCTATTGTGATAATAAAATCAAAATCTCTGAGGAACGTGCCCAGCCGTACAAGGAATTGAGAAGTGCGCCGACCAGGAATTGAACCCTGGACGTAAAAATGCCAAGGTCAAGGAAATGAAGCGAATTATTCAAACTCGAACGTTTTGACTAATGAGTGTGAAATCATTTAAATTTATTGTTGTGTTCGGATTAGAATTCGCAATCAAAACGTTTCCACGCATCATGTGTCATGCAACCGGCAGCAGCACCTGTGTACCTTGAAGACACGACATTTCGTGCAAATTAAAACTAATTGCGTCTGAGTCTGTCTGTGAGATGAAGAAATCCCTCCTGTCGAGAATCGTGACACGAGGACATAAAAACAATTAACTATTTAATTTTAATTTGATTCCGTTTGATTTGTTCTACGCCGGTGGCCATTTACACAGTCACAATCTCAACATACAACTTTATTTATTTACAAAGTACCGCAAGTGCCGTGCCAGCCAAGTGCGTTCTACAACAAATTTGGATACGACAATTTACATAATTGCTTTTGGTTACAAATTACTGTAGTTAATTGACGTTTTTGAAAATGTGACTGAATTTCACCGATTCGTGAAGGATTTAACATCCAAACTTTGTTTCTTTAAAAAGAATCACTTAATTTGATTGATTTTTGTGCAAATATTTATTTCAGTGACTTTGTTATTCCAAAATTGACAATTATCATAAGAAGTGTCTAAGTGTCATAGTCCCTAATATTTACCAGACGTCACATTGATTTATCAGCGGGTGTCTTTGAATTCCGACATCCGATTGAAGTGATATAACTTGATTCAAAACTTAAAAATTGACTGAAAATTAAAAAGTCATAGGAATTTAGTCTGAGAAATTGAGACTGGAATGGAAAAGCGACGCTTTATACGTGGAATTAGCAAAGTACGACAAAATTTTGAAAATCGTGTGACCGCGTCATGTGACTAAGACTGAAATCATCAAAAATTTTAAAATTCAAGTGTTCGCGCTACTTACATATGTTTAAAGATGGTGATGAGCCTAAACCTGGACTACTGGGAAACGGTATCCCTGACAGCAGGCTGTAACCTTTACTCTGCCAAATTCCGCCTCTGCGTCCTAACCGTTCGTTCCACTGACCAACAACAACAAGGATTTGGTCAAGAAGCCGCCATGTATTTCCGTGAACGTGACAAACCTGTAGTTCCCGCTGAAACCTTCCTAGCCACAGCTGTTCCTAAACTCCTTATGGCCAGTTTAATTATATTTTTAAACGTGGTCGCCATTATTTGTATGATTCGTTCGAATCGATGGTCACGTTCAAGTGGGACGACTCCATCTTGCGGATTAACTGCCAAAGGTTACGTCCTCCCCCAATCCACCCAAGGACTCTTGCACTCCCTCTTCGTCACTTATTTAATCCTTGGCCTTCTGACCCTTTATTCCCAAGTGTCCTTGTCAACATTCCTCCTCGGGGAGTTCCGAATCATCGAAGATCAAGGAAAAGAATGTCTCGTCATAAATTCCCTAATCATCGCCTTATCTTTGTGTATCTCACTCCATCTAGTGAGTCTCGGTGTGGATCGAACATTGGCTAGTTATTTGTCTTACCAAAAATATTCATCATTGGCTACGGGGACCGTCCCACTCTGGTTATTATCCATTTGGCTCCCATCCGCCATTATGGGAGTCTTACCCTTATCAGGGTGGAAGACTAATTTCAGTTTTTGTGTTTTTCTCCTCCAATTTAATGACGATTACCTCCGATTCACCTCCGGATTCTTCTTGACCTGCATTCTCTTGATTCCACTGTTATACCTATTTTTCTTCACATTCCTCCGGAATAATTCATCCGAACCAAGAGTCCTCCTTTACCGGTGGCATCGGAAACTTCAAGCACATCATCGTTTGACCTTTGCCCTTGTTTTGGCCGTGAATACTGTTTGTTGGGCACCATTTCATATTTATTTATTATTGGCATGTCAATCTTGTCCGTATGCTTATTTCGGAAGTGGATTTACTTTAGAATATTTGTATATTTTGGCATTACTCCCTGCTCTCGTCATCCCTTTGATGTTCTCCCTTCGTTCTTCCTTTGTCGACAAATGTGCACAGAAAATTTCAAGGTGTGTGACATTCAGCAGTGGCGGCGGTGACAGACCTGTATTTCCATTCCCGAAATCACCATTATTTTTTATTGATGACAGAAAATCTTCTTCATCTGGTTCTGGTTCGAGTAGAACGACGACGAAGCGAGACGATGGGTCTGTTGCCAGTTTCTTCGTGCCTCATTACCTCCCCAATCAGGGGGAAGTGGAAGTAGGATCAGACAGAAAGCACTCAAGCCTTAAAAAATCAAAAACACGGAGGAATCAGAATCAGCAGGTGCATACTTACCCTCAAGTCAATGTCACTACCAATAATAAGTTCAAGTCAAGTTTTAGAAATAAATATGACAGTTATGCAAACAAAGGGACTTTGCCTTTAAAAAATTTCTGCGCTTATTTAAATAATAATAATAATAATCATAATAGTAATGAAAATAATACGTATGACAGTTTAGGAAGTGATTATAAATATGGGTTTCCAATCATTCCCACACATGGCAGCAAGGAATGATTATAAGAATGGTCCGAGTGTTGACAACAGTGCAAACTGAAATTCTTGTCCATAATACAAGAAATACAATTTTATTTGAAATTCGCCGTATTAAGGCAAATTGGCCGCAATTATCAGTGTCTTTTACGTAGAGAGTTGTTTTCTTTTGGATTTGTCCTAAGGAAGGTACCCTGGTACCCTTAGTAGTAGGTTAAGAAAAGTCTGATCTTAAAAGTACCATTGTCCGCCCTATACGTTGCGAAGTCATAAGTGGGTACCTGTTCCACTGTACTATATATTTTTACGACGGACTGATGTTAAAGCTAATTACTTGATTAATTAAATTGTCAACGGTGTTAAAATAATTGAAGAACTTAGTCCATTAGTAATTTCATTGTTATTGTTAATTAATGAGGTCAGAGTAATAATAATTAAGTTTTTATTGTTAATTAGATCGAGAAGGAGTCACGATTTTTAAAATAACCTGAACTACTTTAAGAATTCATGAATTTCTTCAAGTTTTTGTACATTTATCGACTCGTTTACGAATAATTATTACGAATTTTGTAAGATTGTTGAATAATAGTACGTCTCCAAAATAAAATTGTTGGAAGTAAATAGTCATCAAATTCATCCATATGCACATATAATTGATTCTAAAATAATTTGACAACTTCCCTACTATAGGTTCATTCTGTCCAAACAAAAAAGTGCGGGAGGATTTTTACCTAAAGGGTTATGCAGAAAGTGGTCAGAAACCTAAAAATTCCGGCCATATAACAGTAATCTTAGTCATGACGTCATTGACCTGCTCACGTCATAAAAATTTGATCAGCAGTTTTGAAATAACAACCCTGATTTTTTTTGCTTGCTTTGCACAATACGAGCTTACGTAGCAAGAAAAAGTTGTCAAACTATTTTGTTGTTATACTAGTTTCGTTTCGCGCCGCCCGCGCCGGACAAGTGTCTTCAAACCGCAAACCTGGAAGGAAATGCATTTCTCTCGGTTGCATTGCATTGTTGTCCTAACCATGGCACGTGGAGTAGTTTAGTAAAAAAAAAGTTGTTTAGGAAAAAACCGCCTAATCGGTCAATTTTTTTGGCCAAGCAACCACAACGTAATCTCACTGTCTAAGAATTGCTGGAGGCTAAATTGTAAGTCATGAGTGGATTCCTGTGTTGGACTAATCGGAAACATAAGGGGTTTCTTGACTTCACTACTTACTACAAATGCATTGCAAGGATGCTCAGGAATTTATAACTCTTTCATTTCATTGTTGTCTTGTGGCAACGGCAACGGCAAAAGCAACGTGTCTATAGCACAAAGTAAATTTTCCCTTTAAATCTTGCGTCTTGTATGGTCTGAGGTACGGAGACGCACGGAACACCTCGTAAGTGGTTATGATACAGGGTGACCCTAAATTCACCGTCTCCATACGTGTAGTGTCACCAGTTTTAAAATAACATATTCGACATCACTTTTTGGTCAGTATGGGCTTACCTACTCCGTTAAGAGGTGACCACCGTTGACGCGAATGTGACCTATGACCCCCGATGACCTCGGGACCACGCGGAAAATTTATTTCAGACAATTTGAAGACTTATTTTTTCGTCAAAAAGATTTCTTTTGGGGGTGGAACCAGTAGCCGACTGGTTTTGGCATTTATGATTATTATGAACCGGCCTGTACATATCTATGTAATTGTTGGACAGGTAACCCAAAAATCTGGGGTAGGGGAAGGCGTATAAATCTTGTATTGGTGTAAGGTGGAACAATGCTTCATATTGTTGCTTTTCTACGAGACACTTGTCTTGCTATGTTTCCTTATCGTTTTCTCAGGGTGGCGGGCGGACGAAGGTATCTCAACAAACATCTTGTCTTTTCTCAATCTCATTTCAGTCGAGTTAATGTCCATCGACAGTGTACATCTCAATTTTTGTAGTTTGACTTTAACAGCTGATATTTAAATATTTTTAAATATTAGTCCAAATCTAAGTGTTTGGATATATAGAGGGACAGTCTTTTAGGAAAGAATTGTCTGTGTAAAACTTAAATTTTCAAGTCAAATCGTTGGCATTTATCAGAACAGTTGGAACGGCGTGAACAAATTTTGAAAAATATTTTCCTAAAAAATCATGTATTTCGCTTCTAACATTTTGTGGACAAGCGTTTAAGCTCTCTGAAGTTTTTGGGACAATCCCTGGAAAAAATTGAGGATTTTAGTGTCTGTGTCTTGTTTGGTTTGTTTTTGTGCGTGAAAGTTTTAGTGGTGTTTTCTTAAACGTTTGCAAAACAAAACATTCAGGGAATAATAACAGTGTAACCAATTGAATTCAATAATTAATTGGGTCACGATTTGACCTATTTTGTAAAGAAAAACAATGAAGTTTATTTTTGCGAGTGTTATGTATTTGTGTTATGTGCTATCTTAACTTTTCTTAATTTTGTGCAAATCCTTACTTAACAAATTAATTGTGAATAAATGGGAATCATGACGTCGGACTACGAAAAGGTTAAAAATCTTTGCTTAAAACGTGGGGATTTATGGGAAGACCCGGAGTTCCCGGCAGTTCAGACATCAGTCTTTTATCATCAAACTCCGCCGTTTACATTCGTTTGGAAACGACCCAAGGTAAATAAAAAGCTCATACTGTCAAAACATGGCAAATCGTACTATTCTTTTTAAAAATTAATGTAGACGTTCTCCATTTTCTCGTAATTAAATATTTTGATATTGTCGGACATTTCCATATACGGCCGAATCACCTCCATGTCCATTGATGCGGAAAATAATCGCTCGCAATTTTTTTTCGCACTTCCACTTCATTTGATTTCATTTACCATTGACCGCAATAAGCGCGAGCGCCATGCATGTACGCGTACGCATTTTTATTTTTCCTTCCTGTAAAATTTATATCCAATAGCCGTGAACTGTTTGATGAATGGCATGGGATGAATTACAATTAAAACACAAAATACGCTTTGTTGGGATCATTCACCGTGAAATTCCATCAACAAGGTTGTACTCTGCTGTGTGTGTGTCATTTCCGACTTCAAAATACATTCAAAACTATTAAAAACTGGTACAAATAAATAATGGTGTATGTTTAAATAAATTTTGCCGACACACTTTGATGGCTACAGTTTGGCTTTAAGTTCCTGCGAAGCAGAATTGTAAAGAAATATTTTATTTAATCGACATCAAAATTTATTAACGGCAAAAATGAGTTGAACTGTAAACCATAATACAAGGGTTAGGGGTTTGTCCTTGCTAGAAATATATGATAAGCCATTATTTGAGAAAAAAATGCGTCATATCTGAGCGACGGTCATCAAAGAACTGATCAGTGTGTAGTATTAAGTAATTTTTTGACCTTTCCAGTTTTTTCGACGCTCACAACGGATATTTTATGGTATTTATACCCATTTCTTTCGATGGTCAGTGTGGATGTGTCATGACATAATCTGTGGTACTTGGCGGCATTTCGAAATGTGTATTTTTTCCCGCCTGTATCCAAACACGCGCACGTGGTCGTGTTTATTTCCGCCATTGTGTCAGAATTCCTAATAAACAAGTTCCGTTGAGTTTGCATTTGCAATTACATTTTGCATGTGAATTGGAAGTGAGAAAATTATTCATGATTGTTTCCCACTTCATTTACTTCCTAGTTCCTGTTTTTTTACCAATGCACCGCAAGCAACTTCATTCAATTAATTAAAATTCAAGACACGTAACTCAACAACGAGCCCTCCTGCTGCGTGCGCCGCAAACACTTTACTGTTCCAACTAGCTACATACATATTTATCAATGCAAATATGATGAAGTACTTCTACGCAGTTACAAGAATTGAACTGTCTATTTACAGGAATCCTCGTGGAGAATGCAATCATAAACTAAATATTTTGCAATACTGACAGTTTTTGCAACATTTAATAGTATTCTGCAATATTTTGCAATATTTTGCAATATTTAGCTATATTTTACGACACCTAACAATCTTTTGGAATATTTGGCAATATTTTGGAATATTTACCCTATAGATTGGAATTCTTAGCAACAGTTAGCAATATTTTGCTATATTCTATGAATAATTTGATACAATTCGCAATATTTGTGTAATATTCAGCAATATTTTTGAATATTCAGCAATACTTCTGAATACTTAGCAATATTTAGCTATATTTTCCCACACCTAACAATCTTTTGGAATATTTACCCTATAGATCGGAATTCTTAGCAACAGTTAGCAATATTTTGCTATATTCTAGGAATAATTTGGTATGTTTCGCAATATTTGTGCAATATTCAACAATATTTATGAATATTTAGGAATATCTAGCTATATTTTCCCACCCCTAACAATCATTTGGAATATTCAGCAATATTTTGGAATATTTACCCAATAGATTGGAAAATTTAAAGCAATAGTTAGAAATATTTCAAAATATTTTGCAATATTATGCAATGTTTAGCAATATTGCAACAGGTAGTGATATTTCGCAATATTCAGCAATATTTTGCGATATTCAACAATATTTTGTAATATTTTGCAATATCCTCCAGGTCGAATATTATGTAATACACGAGGATTCCTTGTCATCTTGCTGAGTGGACGGTTCGAATCCATAAGACTCACAATGATAACAATATTTTATTTATCTATTTTTAAGTGTTGTTTGTTCGGAAAACAATATTCTAAATAGTCCCAGTCCGAGAATAATCTCAAACGCTGTCACGCAAGCAGCAATAGAAAATATCAAAATGTTTTAGCTTTTCGGTTTTATTTTTTTGTTTAATTTATAACATAATTGTGTAAACTATGAATTTACAATCTGATTTGGATTTCACGAAATCAATTAAAATTTGGAGGTAATTAAAATGTAGGGCAGAGGAGAGTGAATTCAAATGTGTAAATTAAATTGTGAGGAAATAGAATGAGACGTGGCTAGACTTGGCATCCCAATTCCGAACCGTCAGTCAAATTTAAATTCTAATCATTTTCTCAAGAGAGTCAAGTAATTATTGACGAGCCACGAGTGTTTGAACGTGATGTCCATTTCGATGAAATAATTAAAGAGTTCAGTTGTAAAGAAATCGACATGGGCAGAATTGGGCATCGTCATCACTCCTCTACAAGCTGGTTCATAACTATCGGGCAAACAATAGAATAGAATAGAATAAGGTTTATTTCCGTGTCAAAGTTATAAGACATAATCATACATTCATATAATCACTTCACGCCTTGACCTTGACCTCCACCGTAGTTTTTTCCCTACTGCAGTACATTCCCCAAGTCAAATTGAAAATAGCCCGCCAATACCAACCGGTCGCACCGCTTCAATATTTTATGTGTAAACGTATAAAATAAATCAAGGGAACTTTTCCTTACTGCTTTGCTACATTTAGGACCCACCCTGTGCACTAACGCATTCAGCATATTTATAGCCTTCGTTTGAACCTTTAGGTTGATTTGACTCAACTTTTCAAGTGATGATGGAATGAATTGAAAATCATGTCTGGTCTACCTGGCCGAATTCTATTCACGCAGTTAATTACCGTACGGACGGACGGACGTTCTAGTCTAGTGGGTTACTTATTTTTGGTCTCGGCATACAAAGCAGATACACCCTGCATATAATAAAGATACACCCTGGATATACAAATAGAAATAATCACATGGTGTGGACTCGAGCGTGGCTGGGTAGTTCAATTAACAGGTGAAAGTTTATTTCTATCGCTAACTCAGGTCAGGTGCATAATAATAATTCGGAGTACCAAAATATTGTCAAGGAGAAAATAATCAGATACAAACTTATTCGCTGTTTGTGTATGACATAAATCGGATATCACACACTTGGAGTCGAATGATGGCTTATTGTCTGTTTCTACGACGAAGAAAACACCCAATCCTTCTTTACCGGTACCGGTTTTAGAATTCAACTCATTTTGAAGAATGCATTACTGCACTGTCAGTGTCTTTCTAATTATCACTGCACATCCTCGTGGTTCCCAATTTTCCTACCTCATTAGGACACATTAATGATTTACGAAAGCGAAAGTGGGAAAAACCGTTGCGTATGAATGTTAAAAGCCTCACTGCATAGGAAAAGGTGGACTGAGAATATACCAAGCTCGGGTAATCGAACCCCGTCCAAACGGGAGCAGATGGAAATTTTGTGCCGCTACACTACGCTGCGCTGTCTTTGTAATTTATTGTAATTGGAGTTTTTCATTAAATTCAATAAAAGGAAGCTTATAAAATAGAAATAATTAAAACATAAAGAATTTTTTTTTTGAAATTATGAAGGAAGAAACCCTTGCGATTTTATTTAACTTGTTGAATACATTACATTGTTTCTTTGATTTGCGATTTCTTTTGTTAGTTGACAGTACTGTTGCAAGTTTTTAATTACTATAAACGATGAGATGACTGAGGCGCATATGGTCATCATTGTCACAGACGTAGATCGAACCGAATTCCTTAGTTTGTGGAGACTTGATGACTTCCACGACAGCCACACATTCCATCATATTATTTCCAAATGAACTTAGACTCCATCCTTGACCTTGACCCAAGAAAGCATACATCTTTGAAACACTCAAGGCGGTACTCATGTAAGTTCCCTTTCCATAAGCACTTCGTACATTGAGGGCGGAAATGAGTCCACGATTCAGAATGGAATAAAAATTCTTGACAGATGACCCATGGAAAGCAAATTGAGAGCCATATTTCTTCTTCGCTACAGCAAATGCCGTTTTCGATTCAGTCGGACAAACATTGAAAACGAAAACATTAGTGTTGTCGGGGACTGGAAGATCCTGAAGTTTAGTCTCTTTTTTCAATTTTCGTATTTTGACTGGAATTTGAGTGACCAAAGGTTCAAGGGTCAGAGGGTTAGTGATGACCCAGTTCAAAAGTTCCCATATAAGGTTTGGGAGTTGAGTAGACTTGTGAATGGTCGCAAAGGCTGGAATCTTGCTTATCTCACTCATGTGATCTTTGTTGTGCTTAGTAAAAATCTTGAGACTGGTTGGGAATGGCTTGTGAAGACAAGTTCTACGATTTGGATCTGATGCTGCGGCCACGAAGAGGGACATTCGAATATCAAACATTAGTCGATTTGAATAATTGCTTTTATCACGCAACAGTTCCAATGCTGTGTATTTGTCAATCCTACAAACATAAATCAAAATGTTTTAATTCCCGCCAGAAAGAAATGAATCGTCAATAATAATTTTAAGTGATTTGGTCAAACGATGGATCAAGATGAAAATGGTGGTGCTAGGAATTGAACCTAGGGCCAGCATCACCAAAAAAATCCATTGGATCTTACACTCGCCATAGCGAAATAGAGAGGGCTGACAGCACCATTGCTTATAACTGAATGAGAATTGTCTTAATTTATTTCATATAAATATTTCTTACGCTTTAGCAAGAGAAGTAAGGGGATCCGCCGGTTTTGTTGTTCCAGAAATGTCCAACTTCGCACGCTTTGCATTCTTCGTCCTGGTCCATTTTGATTTTCGTTTCATTTTGGAACCAGAATTCTCAAATTGTGTAGATTTTCTCCGCTAAAAAGTCAAAGAAAGGTCCTCGTCCAAATTGCAATGGCTCCGTTTGATTTTAGGAATAATTCATGGACTTCGTTGTGTTTTTACGACTCTGTTCACTTCGATAAACGTGTATGGTTGCCATGGAAATTTTTTCAAGGTGAACTTAACTATTTTGCGCAGTGCGCATTTACTAATTCCTGCAATGCATTGCATTATGCAGGGCTTGGGTGCGCTGTGCATGTATTTTAGGTGTATTTTATTGAATTTTATGATAAAAACTAAAGAAAACCCCAAAATCTATGCCTAATTTCCTAACCCGCGAAGTTTAGTGTCGAAAAACACGAAACCAGGCAAAATTTGTTCCACGAGCCGAAGTCCTGAATTTATTTACTGTAAAACCGGAAAGGGGGAACTACTATAACCCACAACACCCCACGGCACCCACAGCACCCACAACACCATGTTGCCATATGTGCCATCTCATATCCTATACACACAACACCGGTTATTTTTTTTAAATGGGGGGCTCCGCCCCCAAGCCGCCGTCGGGGCTCTGCCCCGAACCCCGCAAGGGATATGCTCCGCTCCCCCTAGCCCCCTAGGGCGTGACCTACCTAACCTAACTGTATGTATCTATGTTGTGGGTATACAATATGGCAACGTGGGGTTAGTGTTGTGGGTGTTGTGGGTTTTAGGAGTACCCCCGGAAAGGGAGATAACAAAAAAAAAACGCGAAGGACAAATTTTTGAATTCCGAAGGGACAAATCTGTGTGATTTTATTTTACTTAATTAATGCCATCCTTGGCTTGATTTATACATTGTTTCAATTATTTGTTTTGTCAATTGATATCAGTATTGTTATTATATTTTTAATTACAATAAACGATGAGATGTGTAAGTTGCATGTGGTCATCATTGTCACACAAATAGATCAAATCCTTGGAGTGAAGCGTAGTGTCTGGAGACATGGCCACTTCAACGACTGCAACACATTGCATTGCATTTCCAAATGAACTATGAGTCCATCCTTGACCATAAAGAGTATAATGTACGTTTCTTGAGTAATCCAAAATGGTGCACAGATAAGTTCCATGTCCAAAATGACTGTTCACATTGAGGGCGCACAGAAGACCGCGATTGATAATGGAATGAAAATTTCGAACGGGTGACCCATGGTATGCAAATCTTGTTCCGTATTGTTTCTTTGCTTCAGCAAATTTAGGTCTTGGTTCACTCAAACTAATACTAAATACGAACACATTAGTATTGTTTGGCGTTAGAAAATTCACAAGTCCAGTAGTGCGTTTGATTTCAATAATTTTAGCCGGAATGTCAGTGACCAAGAGATCTAGGGTCAGACTGTTATTGAAGACGCAGTTCAGGAGCTCCCAAGTGAGGGGTGGGAGTTGAGTAGAGTCGGCAAATATGTCCGAAAACCGTGGAACTGTCTCAACTTGACTCAAGAGCCCAGCAAAATCCTTGGTGTTTGTTTTAGGATCCAAAAAGCATGTTGGGAATGGCTGGAGACCGGATTCACGGCAGAATGGATACGAAGCTGCCTCCACGAAGAGGGACATTCGAAGTTCACACATCAAACGATTGGATTCATTCTGATTGTCACGCAAGAATTTCAAAACAGGGTACTTGTCGATCCTTTAAAAGAAAAGATATATGATAAAAAAAAATCAGAATTCGGCTCTCTTTTAAATGATCTTAATTTGGCCTTCTCACATTGTTTCCCAGAGGGATTTAGCCCTCAGCTGAGAATATGAATACGGTTGCATATCATAACAGACTAGCCCAGAATTGCTGTAATAGATATTTCTTACGATTCAGCCAGTGATGATGTCAGCAGGGCAGGCAGTTTGATCGGTCCTGAAGTGACCAACTTCACACGCTTTGGATTCTTATTTTTGTTCAACGTTCGCTTCATTTTCGAAACAGAATTCCGTAAATCTCTAAACGTGTCGGCGAAAATAGGGAAATGTTATGTAAAATTGTCCGAACAATTTCTTGAGCCGTTCAATTTTGGATTATTTCTTGGAATTGGTTATTGATGATTTCTTATAATTTCTAACACGGTAGTCAAGGAGAATTTTAGAGGATAAAATTAGGGGGCAGTTCCCGAATGATTATTTGTTGATTTTACGAAACACCCGTAGTCCCACCCACATACGTACACCATGGACAATTAATTGCATATAACTGAGACCTATGGTCTTACGCAATAAAAATTGAAATACATTTTTTTTTTAATTCTGAAGGAAGAAATCCTTGTGATTTATTTTTCCGAAGATCAAATTTCGAATGATTCATACATTGTTTATATTTTTTGAATTACGATTCATTTCACCAATTGATATCAGTATTGCATTGTAGTGAATTTTTAATCACTGTAAACGATGAGGTGTGTAATCTTCATGTGGTCATCATTGTAACAACAGAAGAAAAAATTTTCGTCGTACGCAGACATGGTTTTCATTTCTGGAGACATAACGATTTCCACGACAGCAAGGCATTGCATGAACTTTCCAAATGAACTGTGCGTCCATCCTTGATTCCAGACAGCATC
>JAQGCA010001477.1:0-17343 GCA_034698945.1 Protaphorura quadriocellata
AGCAACCACCGGGAGTGCAAGTCCGAGGAATCGAACCCCAGCACAGCGAGACAGAATGGGCCAACCATACCATCATGGGCTGTCATGTTAAAATTTCATAGTGCTTTTTGACACACGTGTAGAGTAGAGTAGATGTCATTCGATGGGACTATGTAGCATAAGTATTCTTGTGTAGTATTTCTGGTTAGTATTTATTTCGGCAACTCTTTTCTTCGGTCAGTAGTGACTGGAGTGAAAATGTGAAAGGAAATATGTCTGCTCTGCGGACGAGGACATGAAAGAGAAAGCTGACAGGTCTAATATGGTTTTACCAGTTGACCATTCCCATCCATGTATGTGTTTAAATGGATGAGAAAGTCCGAATGGATATATTTTCCTCGGTTCTTGGGAGCACGTCTCTTCGGTCGAATGGCCAAGGCCGGATGTTGATTTTGCTCTCAGGACTTGACAGGGCAGCTGATTTCTTTTTCTCAGGGGCCTCACGCGTTTATCGGCTGGCTTCAGAAATGAAAATCTGGAACAGAAGACACTGACTCGTGTCTAAGACCTCTCAAACAGTCCAGCCCAGGATTTTCACTCTCAGCTTTCCTTTCTTATAAAGAAAGTTTCAATCCTTTTCTTGTCAACCAAAAACTGCGTACATTTTATGAAGTATATACTAAATGTATGTAAATACTTAAGAGGGGATGTCCGAGGGTGGTAAAACGGCAATGGCGTGGTGGTGGTTCAGTCTACTCGGATTCGGATTATTACATGGGGTAGCTGGTTCAAGTCTTGCTCCACTTCAAAGGAGGGAGCACAAACGTTTATGGAAAAGTGCACGCCGTTGGATTTCCCTAGATTTTTGATTTGTTGTAGCCCTTGGCATCACGAACAACTTTTGTGAACGTCATACCCCTAAAAACCGTTTGTCCATCAGAAATACGCAGGTGGGCATGTGCGATGCCTTTTAGCGACTTTCACTTTCGCTTTCACTCTACGGCATCGCAATGCCCACCTGTGTATTTCTAGCGGGGCCGAGCGGTTAGACTTTGGGGGGGGGGGGGGGGGGGGGGTTTAACCTTCAAAAAAAGTTGTTCAGGATCACAAGGGCTACAACATATCAAAAACCCGGAGACTTCCAACGGCGTTTCCATAAGGTGACTTTTGTCACAAAATTTGTGTAAATTATTATCGCTATAATTCTTCTAAATTTTTACTTTACTGTAGTTTGATCTCCGGGATTTTACCACTTCGTGACGTTCTCTCTCTACTTAAATGTCCGCCTACAATATTTACTCGGTAGAGGAATTTCTTAAAAGCTTCGTGAGACATATTTGAGATCTAGCTTCAGAAATATTTCGCAAATACATTAGAACGGATAACAATATTTGTTGAGTCAACACTTTCTAACCATTTCCCTTTAAATTTATATCCATGCATAAACTAAAATGTACTTCAAGAAAAATCGACGCTACACTAGGCTAGCTTAGGTTGGATTTTGTTACCGAAGCGTTTTTAATCTAAAACATGCGTGCGTATTACTTTTCATTAAAACTTTGTAAGAATTTATATTCGTACGACGTACTGAAAAATCTAAGCCACTAATTACCAGCTGAAGCAGACGCAGGTGTCAAAATCATTAATTAGTTAATCACTTCTCGCATGTAAGTAGAAAGTAGAAAGCACCAGATGTTACGTTCTTACGTTCAGTTACGATCTAAACATCAAGAATGAAATGAAAGATGTGTTGAAATTAAGCATGCCCGCCTTTTTTTTCGGGCTTTCTTCCTTCCAGATTAACTCCGACCAGACTAATCTGCGAAACTTGGTAATTCGCACGTTCCTTTTTCGACTTCCTAAGAGCTAACGCGAGCGGGAAAGAGGGAATTTGTTGGGTGCCGAAAGATAAGGCAACGGCAACGGCATGCAACGTGACACATTCTTATACTTGCAAGGAAGGGGTTTTGATTGTAAAATTCTAATTAGTACACAGTTTTTTTGCACTGGTTAACTTATGTGTGTTTTAAAATCCCTTGTTCCCTGAGTCATTACACATGACTGCATTTTCTTCCTTTCACATTTTTTGAGAGGTGTTCCGATCCTATTCGGTTACCTTAAATATATATTTCTCTATTCTGGCAGTGTTTGAGTTTTATTTTTATGTATCAAGCTGGGATTCTTGAAATCCTGAAATTCTTAAGTCAGTTTTACAATTACATTTGATAAATGTCCCTTGTGGGACAGAGTCAGCCAGGCGGAGAAAGCACGAAAAGAAAAGAAGGAAGAAAAAAAATGCGGAGACCAGCCGAGGAAAAGGAATTCATTAATTAGGGATTTGAGTCGAATGGGATGGGAAAAGTTTTTTGTTTGGTGGAGAAAGTGTAAAGTGAAAGTTAGTCGGTCGGTCGGTTGGTCGATCGTCGTCTGGTGAATCCCATGCCGTGCAGAAAATGCAAAAAGGGAAAGAAAAGCCAACTTGTTGATTGCCTCTCCAGTCGTCCAGTGACTTTTTTTTGGATATCTGATAAAGTTAAAATACGCATGTGAGATGTGAATCCTGTATGTATGTACCAGTAGCAAGACTGCCTTTTGAATGTACTACTATTTGGAACAATGTGGCCAGCTATAGTTTTATATCCACCACGAAGAATGTTCCGTTCCGCCGGGTAATATTAATAAATTCCAATGTGTCCCAGAAGCCAGGCTACCCCAAATCAAAACACATAAACTTGAATTAAACGTGTCCGAGGGTCTTACGCACTATATGAGTACATACTTGGCTGTGGTGACCAATTCCGGCCCTCACATGGGATCAGGGTCATCGTGGGATTTATCAATTATCATTAACATTCGGTTACATCGTTAGAATACATTATCTTCTTGTACAGAGTATCCAAATAGGATTAAAACACCTCCAAAAAGTAAAAGAATGGAAATCAATTAACGTGGATGATCCCAGGAAGTTAGAAATTTGGAATTTTGTGCATGTGTTGTTTTACTAAAATTTTATGAGGAATCCGAATATGTAACAATTAGCTCAATCCGACCCTCCTGATAGAAGTTATAAGTTCCAGGACTTCATAGGGTGAATTTGTCCGTTCATTTTTGAGACACAGTGTACATTGGGCTTAAAGTGTGATAAATAGATGCGGTTAAGTTAGCTTGTTTTGTTTTAATTTTTGCAAAATTTGGAGAATCTTTTCGACATAGCTTTTCGTGAAATTTTGAAATCTGTTTTTGTATTTAACTGCCATACGCTGTTTTTAATTTCGAGTTTTGCACGGACTAATATGTTTGGAGCACTCAAGAAATTATAATATAGTACTGCACGGTCACACTTTAACACACAATAATTGACACCATGAATCGAAGCCCGAAACCAAGTGACTGTGTAAATAATACTGTATCAAATAAATTTGACTAATTAGATGTATACCTTTGGTGTCAGAATTTACAATTAATTAGTCCACATTGTGTAATTTTGGGTTCTTTTGTTCCAAACAGGTTGAGATCGACGGGTTGACAGGTGATATCCGGTTCACGGAGGATGGGCGCCGTCACAACTACACCTTAGATGTCATGGAAATGACGATAAACAGTGCAAAAGTTAAGGTAAAGCAAATAAATTACTCGAAAAATCAAAGGAGAATCTCTCAATCAGCACACACAAAACTGCCAACGAAGCTCTCCTTGAAAAAAAAAATCCTATAGGGCGAATCTGGTGTCTTCAGATAAAATATTAACTTGCTGCTAGAAATGTTTGAAACATTTCTCAAAATATCAATGAGGCAAAATTTCTTCAATTGATCATCTGGACACTTGAAGCGACTAATCCTGAATGTTTCAACTTCTAAATATAAGTATTACGTTTGAAGAGCTCTCTCTGACAGATCTTTCGAGAGAACGTCAACTTTCTCCAGATTCGTTTGAAAGTACGTGTTCTCCAGACCACTTTATGACTTGTAGTTCTCTGCATGACTTAATGAAGATGTGTTTCAGGGACACACCTATTCTTTTTAAATTTGTTTCTATGTGATTCTTTGCATGATAGAGTTATAATAATAAAAGGGATGCATGAAAAAAGAAAGGGAAGGTCTGAGGCTGAAATGAGTTGCGGGATAATAAAGAGAAGAAGAGTGGATGAGAATTTATAGGGCAATTTGTCATGAGACTTGGGCTCAATGGAGTGATGACAACAGAGACGACTCTGGGTCTGTACACAGCATTCCACTCCTAAAAGCTACACGTCACTTTACAAAGGACACACGCACGACATAACCTTACATGACTTACAGGGGGTTCCAACATTAAATTTTTGACTTATGACGATATTTAGACCAAAATTGTGACCGTCTTCAATAAAATGAGTACCTCTGCCAATATATTCCTTCCAATTTGAATCCAGAATATTTTATGTCACTTGAGTTTTAAAAACGAATGACGGAAAGAAACTTAAAAATTAAATTGACACAAATTTATATAAAAAATTGATTTGATATCCACTCTATCGAGGTTTAACGAAACGTGACGTCTCAAATGGACGAAATTAGCCAGTTAGAACTTGATTCCAGTATTCCAGGTCCCCACCTTGTGGCATAAATTCCTTGTGACACCTGAAGTGACCTCGTGCAGAGATAATGTGGTATCTATTCTGATCCGAGTGATCTTGTGTGATCAAATCAAAAATTTTCAACCGAATGAAGTCTGATTTTGATCTGCTGTCTTTGCCTTTGTGCTGTCTTTCTTGTTTTCTAATTTGAAAGTTGGAGAAAGTGTTATTTTGTTATTTTGGCCCACCCTGTAGTGAGAAAGTGCGTGGCCTTAAAATGTGAGGGAATGACTGTATGACTCTGTGGATAGATGCAATGTCATCATCATCATCTTCTTGGTGGAATCCTCTTCTGTACACTTTTCTCCTCTTCTTCTCGCCCCTATTTGAGTACCTCATCGATTTTCTATCCATTTTCTATCCTTCCCATCATCATATCATTTCCTCTACTCGACTCCATTTCACCATTTACTCAACTTTACTTACTTCTTTCTCTTTTTTTACGCTATTCCTATTTCACTCAAGGACGTATCTATTCTCTTGTATAGGAATTTTACCGGTAGCTATTACTATTTATGTTGGCGCCATATCCAATTTGTGCTCTTGTCACAAAATGTCACTACATTAGGTGAATACAAATGGAATCGGAGTCGGATCCATTGTTCGTTACATTCGTATGACCAAGATGAGTTGACAACTTCCCTCCTAGGTAAGCTCATATTGCCCAAACAAAAGAAAGGCGAGCAATTTTTCAAAATTTGAGTTCCACAGAAAGCTCCAGGCTTGATTCCTGTAACAGCCTATCCAGGTAATTCTTAGTCAGGGCGTCATTGTCCATCTGACGTCAAAACTGGCGGCACCGGCTACTTAGGGTTTCCATATATGTAATGTTACCAGTTTCGAAACAACAAGAAAATTTTTCTTTACTTGGGCAGTTTGAACTTACCTATTAAGGAAGCGTTGTCAAAATACATAACTTAGGGTAGTCTTGGATGCGGAATCAATTAGACGTGTCGGTGATAGAAGACTAATTGAAATTTGAGGACAGCAATGTCCACGTGCCACTGGAAATACTGAGCAAAAAACAAAGTGTAAGAATGGAAAGCACGAATCTTCAGAGAAGTAACTCGGACAGTATCATACGTATTGGTAAAAGTAAATTTTTACCAGGATTACTTTCACTTTCGACCTCTAAAGAATAGAAAAATTAAAACCCAATGGGATATTTTGACTACGTTGTGTAAATGGAACACATAAACCTCTTTAATACGATCATCGATATAGACTTCTGTACGACCTTTTACAAGATTCGATGGCATAGCAAATTATGTTACTATCTTAAATATTTTGAGGGCAGCGCACGGTGGATCCATTAGATTAATTTTGGTTGATTGTGTACACCTTAGCCCTACGGCATGTGACTTAATTTTGTGGTGCATTTAAACAATTCCTGAGCCAAACTTTGGGCCAGTCGAGGAGACTTTGAAAAAAGAACGAGCGAGATGGATTTGTCGAGTGATCATATCGTCCAAATATCGGTTTTACATTGACATACAGTTATCTGTCAGTGCTGACTGAGCTTCTTCATCTGAAAATTTGACTATAGGATTTTTACCCGAAGCCTTTTGTCTACCTTCAACCACGGGAATTAAGAGAGCACATGTCGGGCCAATGACGACACGTTAGACCCCACGCAATATAATGCAGGTTCAAATAGGTTCATCTTGATTTTATTTGAAAAGGGTGTCATTCTCGTGGCTTAAACCTCTACGAGTCCCTCGTACGCACATATATGGGTCTTCACGATTCAATTCTTTATATTGAGTCATTTCACGACTCAATAGAAAGTATCTAGGATGGAATGAAGTGCGGCAATAAAAAAGACGACTACTTTCACTCAATTCCGACCCAATGAACGTCAAAGGATTCCAACTCTTGACGAACGTCCGTTCGTTCATTCATTCATAGCTCACATTCCGAGCCAATTCAAAGTGAAGCAATGAAAATGTTTGATTTTCCCATACAGAAACCGATAAATGTCATGTTTAATTAAGGCGAACGACTAGTTACAACCGATTCGTTTGATTTGCGCAAATCGAATCTTTGTCGTTCGGTTTTTATGTTTGGTCAGTCTGTTTTAGTGTACAGAGTAGACCGGACTGTCTCATTTTGTTGGGGGTTTGACCCCTAAGGCTGAATCATGCTTTATGTTGATTCATCAGGGTTTGGCCAGTAATTAACACAGGTCATCATCATAATAATATTCAGAAAGATCGAACAAGAAGGAAGGTCAGGATAGTTGACATTCCTGTATTAGTTGAATTTCTCAAATTTGACCAAATACTTATCTTACGTCATGGTATTTATAGTTATTCTCTGTTTTAAACTTGGTCAAAATTGATAAGTCTAGACGGAATTTGACTCGAATTTCCAACCGCTAGCCGTTTCGTTCTTTGGAATCCTTAAAACAGTTCCCTTGTCATTTCATTTGCATTTCCACTGTAATGCAATGTGAGCACTCTGTGTCTGAAAAATAAAGCATGAAAACGTAGTAGTGATAGTAATTTCCTTCGTTCGCTAGTAAAATTAGGTCTGTTATAGATTTTTGCCGGCGTGGCCTAAATCGTATACATTCCATCTCCGGCATTTTCCATTATCGTGGGTGACTGTGACTGTGTGTGGATTGAAGCTGATGAATGTGGACATGATTTCCGTTGGACCATATGCATGTCTGCATGGTCTGATCTCGCCATGGAAATTAATCGTCATTCTTTCAGTGACTGACTTTGTTAAATTTCATGTACGGATACGATTTCTACAACCACGAAGTTCACATTTGTTTGATTCCACAAGAAGGACGACAATACAATAGTGGGTAATATTAGCATGTCGTCCTTGCCTCGTGATGCTTTATCACTACGCTACGGTCAAAGGCGTGATTGATCTTTCAAATCAATACCTACTTCAATATTAATGGGTCCGGCCTGTAGGACAATCAATGAATGTACCATATCTAAATGCATGTCCGAAGTTGGAACGATAATAGAAACACGAACAATCGTCCATGTGAAATACGGAGCTATTTTTTGAGGGAAGAAACACTTCAGTAACTCTTTATCGTCAGTGTTTACCACCATAACTGTGCTTTAACAAACCCTGAGCATTTCTTACCTGGTGGTACCTTATCACTCTAGTAGAAATCAAATAAAGTTGTACAAACACTATCAGGAACATTCAGACATATTTTATTTACTTTCCAGATCGGAGAATGGAGTGATCGAAGTGCTTTCACCGCCATCCCAGCCAAATACGTCCGACCACCAAACTCCCACATCCAACGGAACCGCACTTTCATTGTGACCACAATCATGGTAACTGATTACGAAATAAAACCTTAGAATTCGAATTGCGCTGAGTTTTTATTTCCCATTAAATTACCGGACACGACACAAACCCTCCCATAGTTCGATGTGACATGAAATCCTACCGGGATTTAGTATTAAAAAGCAATTAATGAAATAATATGACGGAAGTCAGTGACATGGTGTCTGATCCTATAAATAGTTCACTGTCTTATTATTTCATTTATTGACCTGACATGTGACCTCTTTTATTATAGGAAGAGCCATACATGATGTTGAAGAAAGAAGAGAATGGAGAGATTCTAAAAGGGAATGACAAGTACGAAGGATTTTGTAAAGACTTAGCCGAGAAAATATCTGAAACGTTGGGAATTCAATGTGAGTTGTTCCATCTGGTTTTTCTCTCTCTGATTGCCTTCTAATGTTTCTCAGATACCCTAAAGCAATTAACCAGTGTAATTCACAAGACAATAAAACTGGCTAGAGTTGAGGGGCTAAGTATGTCGTAGTCCTCTTCTCATCCGCATTCAATTTTTATGACTATGACTCTTTTATTCCCTGTAGAAGGACACTAACCCAACACTGAAACCGCAATACATATGTCCACGTTCATTGTCCATTGTCCATCGAAGTACAGGGTGGTGCATTACCTCTTACCATACCCCTACAACCCGAAATAATTTATACAACTACGAGGCATATCGAAATTACAATGTATCTGAATAGGGTACGACCACCTCTCCAAAAAAAAGTAAGCCGAGTTGTATTCACCTGTTACAAGCATCGAGCGTTCTAGCCCTTATAACGTCTATCGGGATGGTAGGATTGAGCTAAATCTTCCACATTCTGAAGAATTTTTAAGCAAATCGTGTGCGCGGCATACATTATAGAAATCTGGAGGTAAAACGAGTTTAACCCGTGAGATATTGAGTTTTGTAAACTTTGAAACATTCTCTGTTTGACCGGATTCCAGATAAAATCAGGAAAACAAACTCCAAAATGTATGTACATCTCACTTAAACTGTTGAAACCTGGATCTTCGGCTATGGTATTGAGTAAGAAGGTTATGAACCACCCTGTACATTACACCAATTACATGTCAAGGGGACACACAAAGGTGTTTTTTTATTATCTCTCTCGAATTGTTTGTTCAAATCTACAGATGAAATCAGAGAGGTTAAAGACAAGACTTACGGCACGGAAGATCCAACAGCCCCAGGAGGCTATAATGGCATGGTCGGAGAACTCATTCGAAGAGTAAGTAACAACCAAAAACTAACAATTTCAGTCACAATTGGATTGGAATCGGAATTGGAGTGCAAAACTTGTTTTCAAAACCATTTTCTTGTCTTTCCTGCCTTAACTACCATACTACTTTACTACCACTGCGTGCGTGAATTAAATTAAGACGACATTTTTATCTCAGTGACCAAGCAAAGACTCGATTTCTAAAAAATATATTAAATTTTTGAAACACGAAATCTCATCGAACGATGAAATAGGGTTTAATATTTCTTTCCGTGAAAATCAATTATATTAATTACTGTACTCGACAGTTGTCTGTCAGATGTGTAATTTTGTTATTAAAATCGGTTTCAAATACCGTATCTGACCGCAAATAAAAGCAACTCTTTCAGACGGTCTCTTAACTTCTTTGGAGAAAGTAGTGAAAGTCTGTTTCTTCAATTTTATCGACATAATAGGCTTCGCTTTATTATGGTAATACACAGACCTAAACTGGTTCGAACCAAAAAATCATGAACATATTCTTGCACTTTTTATATTGAGACCCAACTTTGAATCTTACAATCTTATTTATAATTTGTATTCCTCATTATAGGTAAAATAAATGGGCAATGATTTTAAATACTGAAATACATTGATTTCAAAAATTGAGAGTATTTAGAAAATATTAAAAGAAATATGTTCTACGTAATATAGCGTTGTGTATGGGATTGGTAGAATACCGAGACCCGAATAAGGAAATAACGATTAACCGTAAAACCATCCTATATTGGGCGCACTAACTTAATTGTGTACTGTCTCAAAAATTGAGTAGTGAATGAAATTGTGACTCCAACCGTATAATATATTTTATAAAATTAGGAAGCCGATATTGCCATGTCTGCCCTGACAATCACAAGCGAGAGGGAGCGTGTGATTGAATTTTCTAAACCATTCATGTCCCTTGGAATCAGCATCATGGTCTACAAACCCAAGAAAACGAAGCCCAACGTCTTCAGTTTTATGAGTCCACTCTCAAATGAAATTTGGTTGTGTGTTTTTTTCGCCTATATCGGGGTAATATATCAATTTAGTCAATTATCGACATGTTCTAATTCGCGACAGTCCCCCGTAATTGCTACAGCAATTTGCAACCCATTTCGACGGACTATACCACAACAGTAAATGGCAGTAACTTCTTACGATTTAATTAGACAAAAAGTTTTCGAGGTGTAATAATTTAATTTCAAACAATAATTTCTGCAGTGATATTTTGACACGAATTTTTGAAGCCTTCCCAGGAATTAGCCAGAATATGTTGTCGAGAACATAACTCAAGAGACCGAATTAACGAGTCAGCACCTTGTCTAAATGGAAATTCCTGGAATGCGGTTCTCATAAAACTGTTCGTCGAATTTTTTTTGTCCTGAAGGAAACCGTTGAGGCGTGAAGTGTGAAATTTGCTGAGCAAGGGATTTTATTTTCTGTATTAATTGGGGTTCCAGGTGAGCATCGTACTTTTTCTGGTCTCTCGGTTTAATCCGAATGAGTGGAAACTAGAGAGCAATGGGCTCATCAATCATGTGTCTGTGTCCAATGACCCAATGTGGTTCTCTTTGGCCGCTTTGGTCCAACAAGGCAGTGATATTTCTCCAAGGTACACACATTTTTTAACCTTTCGATACTTTTTCTAACCAAGATTGCTCACAAGGAAAGCACTTTTCAAGTAAATACTGGACAGAATCTAAAATCAGATCGATAGTTCGCCTCTATGTGTTCACGAATTGCATTAAAACATATAGAACCTTGTGCAAGTTTCAGATTTAGTGAGCACGATCGGATTTGATTTATTCTGCTTAAAACATTTTCTCCTTGGAATATTTTATTCCGCAAATATAATTTTTACATGTAATTTTCGTTAGGTCCACGGCGGGGAGAATCGTCGGGAGTGTTTGGTGGTTTTTTACCCTTATTTTGATTTCCTCATACACGGCTAATTTTGCTGCTGTGAGGACTGTGAATCGAATGGTGACGCCAATTAACTCAGTTGAGGATCTTGCGGCTCAGACTGAGGTTGAGTATGGGACATTACGTTCGGGTTCGACGTGGAACTTCTTCAGAGTGAGTTCAAAGTTCATATTAAAAATTAAATTCTATAACTTCATTACATGGCTGCAAACGCAAACTCTTGGACCACTTTTTGTCGTAGTGCATTAGCAAGGTTAATCCTCAGGATTCAGTCTGACTTAATATTCCGATTTTCGAGAAATTCAAATTCTTTGGGGTTTTCTATAAAATGATGATTCAAGTATGGAGGGGAGGATTGACGATTACCGTAAATAACTAATTGGAACTCGGGGTTAAAACACAAGCCGCGTCTTTCTCCCGCTTACAGCATTGATCGTAATGGAGAAAATAGTGAAAGTGGTGAAAGTTAGCGATCTCGAAATCGCTTGGCAAAATCTAGAAAATCTGTTATTCATAATTAAAAATTAGGTTTGAAAATTAGTTTTGCACTACGACAGAGGTTGTTGTAATTGATGTTAACTAGATGCGGCTGTGGAAGGCTGAGTTTGCTTTTGCTACCGTCAGTTGAGTGCGTGGATGCACTTACGAATGAGTCTTCTAGATTTAATATGTCTTCTCCTAATTAACCATTTTCCTGCGGTGTCTGTCATGTCTACTTGGACTCATCCAGAGGTCTGATTTGGCTGTCTACATGAAAATGTGGGACTTTATGAATACGAGGAAACACGTTTTCGTCAAAACTTACGACGAGGGGATTCGACGAGTTCGGGAAAAGCAAGGCAAGTTCTCTCATCAAAACTTTTAGGATATTTTATAAGGGTCGGCTATATTTTACTCTAATTTTTAATGGACCAGAAAAATGAATATTCTGAGCATTCTTGCAGTTAGAAGAGATGGATTGGGTTGACTTTATGTGGACCCTCAGAGAAATCGACGAAGTCCCCAACATTATGGGCATGTTTCAACGAAACTTAACCTAACCTGGCCTTTCCGGTCGCCCAAGTCGCCATACCCTTTTTTCAAGGTTCCTTAACACAGTAAATGACGAATTAGAAGTCCGTACTTCTACTTATTCCAGTAGTACAAACTTGTACCAGTTTATTCATAATGATAACGGAGAAAGTGGGAGAAAGTCTCCGCTTCAATTTACACCCTGCCTTATACTCATTACCGGTTTCTAATCGGCTATTTATTGCTAACCCAATATAAAACTACCTCGAAAATCAGAAATGTCTCGAAATCAGCCTATTCTGTGAATAAATACGTCCAATTGAGATAGCCTACATTATGATAATTGGACTATTAGTATCCGCTGAGCCTACATATTACATATGTACTTATATTATTCTTTGGTGGAGAAAACAAACATAATCGATTCAAACTAAATGTGCATTAAAGAATTCTGAAAAGAATAATTTACGGAAAAAACTCAAACCAGAATATAACAAGCACAAGGGCAAGATGATTACATAATTCATGATTAGAGGGCATGAACGAGGAAATCATAGTTCAAACATAATTCACCAAATCAAATCAACAAAACATTTTATTTGAAATTTCGTCGGCTGATTCTTTCAACAGAATAGATCCGCGATCTAAGAAGCTATAATCAGTGAAATGGTTTGATGAGATTAGTTTGCTTACCAATCTCATCTCATGTAAACTTTAGTATTTTGCAAGTTGCGCGGTTACGTCGCTCAAAACAAAATAAATGTGCGCTCCCTGTACAAAACTAAGGATTGTGAAGACAAGTGGAGTGAATTGACTACGCATTTAAAATAATGGATGACTGAGGTAAATAAGTTGGAGGCAGATGTTATAAAAAGATCAAGACAGCAGAAAATCAACGACATTAGTAGTTAGAGATCTGAGACAAATTTGGAGAAAGGAGTGGAATCAGTCGTGAAAATCAGGGAAATGAGTAGCTAGAAAATTAGATAAATTCTGAAAAATGGACACAAACATTGAAATGAACAATATTGGTAACTAATTGATTCACTTTTAGGGAAGTATGCTCTCCTGATCGAGTCCCCAAAGAATGACTACACAAATGAGAGACGACCCTGTGATACGATGAAAGTTGGGACACATTTGGACGCCAAAGGCTTCGGCATCGCGACACCACTTGGCTCAGCACTCAAGTATAAGTCCTTCAAACTAAAATGTTGTCACCACTTGAGTCTTCTCACGAACAATCAATTACCTTTCTCTTAAATTCCTCCTTAGACTCAAGTTTTATTAAACCCATCAACTAACCACTCAATTAATTCAATTAAAACCTTATGCGAACTATTAGTCATGTTGCTGTAGTAAACGGTTGTAAAAATTCCCAAAACGGTGTCCAAAAAATGCAATTCATTAATCTATATAAATTTTGTAAATTTCAGACACCAGTTAAATCTGGCCGTACTGAGTATGAAGGAGAGTGGTCAACTGATGCATTTACAAAATAAATGGTGGATGGAGCGGAGTGAGTGTCAATCTTCGACGAAAGATACGACCGAGTCAGATGACGAGCTTTCTCTGAGTAGCTTGGCCGGGATATTTTATATTCTCATTGTCGGTCTCAGTCTTGCCCTTGTCGTAGCTATCATAGAGTTCTGGTGGAATTCGAGGAAGGAAGCCAAGAAATGCCAAGTATGTCTCCCTTACAACCATTTTACATTAGATTACGTGTACAATCCAACAATACTAGATCCGAAATATACCAGCCACTAGAACTACGACTAGAATCAAATTGCTTGAATGCCGATGTCGAAGCACATGAAGGTAACAACTAACAGGGAACCTCTTTAACACGTAAAAATTCCAGAACGAGCTGAAACGTTCAAGATTTCCCCGTTTACAAACGATTCGTCACCAGATAAAAATCTTCAGTAGCAAATCGATGCAAGTGTCAGGTGTTCGAACATTTAGGACATATGTAGCAGCGCAACGCGCCAAAATTTTATCTCTCGAAAACCAGTCATATCTTCGTTCAGGAAACGTAATCTCTTGGGTTGGCTCTTTTAGTCGACACTTCCGAAGTAGTTCCCTTGTAATAAAACAAACTGGAATAACGAAACCCCTTCAGACATTCGTTGTGGCGAAACAAGTTTAATTCTGGAAAGGTATGGAATGCAACCACACCTTGTTATTTCCTTGCCTGTCTTTGTTTTCTCTAGACACAGACTGACATTTTCCTTGTGGGTTTTCCCTGAGAATTTTGACATGTTTTAAAAACATACTTTCGGCTGATGCGGCTTCGTCTGACTCCTATGTAACATATTCCAAGACAAATGTTATTACTAAGTGTTCCATAAATATTTCTTTGCGACCACTCACTATCTTAACTTACGTTTCCTTAAATTCATAGCATAGCCTAGTCTAAATTTTATTAGTTTCGTACGTCAAGTTTCAGAAAATATCTTCTAGACTGACAAAACTGAATTGACCGAATTCAGCATCTTCTCTGACTGTCACAAGTAAAAACGGAAACCCATGAGGTGTTTCGAATCCGATTCCGTCCCAATAATATATGATTCCATGAAAATGATATCTAATAGTCTAGAGAAAGCAGACTTTCACAGAAGAGAAAGTAAACTTCTCTCACAAACTTCAGGTTAACTTTTATGACGCTAAATTTTTTAGAATAATTACCAATTTCAAGTATCCTAATCGCAAATAAGATTTCGTTCTTTCTCATTAATAGCTGTAAATTGGCGCTTACTTGGATGTTTCATTAGGATATTTTACAAATACATTAGGAAACAAGAAATTCATGTTTTGTTTAAAATTCTGCCTTAATATTATCTCCGGTCAGATTGGAAGTTGCTCCCACGAATTGTAATTTGAGGTCAGAGTTCAAACTAACAATTTCCTTTGTCTTTCCAGATATCCTTAGGAGAAGCGATGAGAATGAAGGCTCGACTCACAATCAGTGCTAACAATCAAAGTGAAGACGAGCTTCCAAGATTCGTCAACAACGATAACATGATCGACACACTCCCAAAACTTTGAGGGTCCTTTCATGACTAGAAACTAAGAACTATTAACCGAAATGGTGGACATACACATGTGTTCTTTTTCTCTTCATCAAAAATTCAACGAGACACGATAAACTTTCTCCCAGTCGACTCAACACAAATCACACTGGGCAAAAAAAAAATCTAGCCTTGACATGAAGTGTGAAGAAACTGATAAAAATCATCCAGAATCAATCGCCAGTATCGCACCTCGCCACGAATCGTAATTTAAACTTTAAATTACATTATTACAAAAAAAATCATTGTTATACCTCCTTGTCGTTAACGTTATACGTTTCAAATGTACCTCTGGCACTACACTATTTCTGATAAATTGATTGACTATTATTATGTACTTGCTAACTGCCAGAAATTATATTAAGCATTACATATTAATTAATTACGTACATACATAGTTTAAAGATTAAACGACTACTACTGTGTATGTGTGCTTTGTAAAAATTGTAAAAACGAAGAATGTGGAGTAAAGAAGACACAAGAAAACTTTTGCGACTAACTTTTCAGGTCTGTGTCAAGTTGTTCCCGAATTTGTATAGGGTTTTACAAATGTGGACGTGAGTGAGTGATGTAGTGAATGTGGATGTGGAATATAGAATTTGGAACTTGCAACTTTCAAATTACGTCTCTCTCTCGTACGAAAGTGAATTTTTTGAGATGACAAAATGACACAAAAGAACTAACTTTGAACTTTGGAAAGTTCAAAGTATGTTTGGGATTTTTGAGTGCAGGAAGGACTTTGTGAAAATTTCGTCAATGTACTTCTAAACACGATACTGCTACACAACAATATCATATCGCATGCTTTTTTAGGAAAAGGTATAGCTGTGAATGGAAAATGAAAACTAAACTAAACTGCACTACACTGCGGCCGAAGAGAGACCAACAGGTTTCGAATTGTAAATTCTTGAAAATCAAAGGATTCTCTAAAATTCTGGCCCATCAAACGCTGTAACTGCAATGCGACAGCGACAGTGCAACGTCAACGCCATGGATTTTTAAAAATGTGGGACAACATATGTATTTTATTTTAAAGAAATGTTGGTTGCTTTACAGATATGAATAATTTTACAACTTGTACCAATATGTGTGTTGTTGCACGCGAGCTAAAATGATGAGAGGTGATCACGTTATGAAAAATAAAATTGTATTATTCGGTTAAATTATTGACCTCAATGTTAATTCTAGACCAAAACTATCCGGTTAGAAAGTATGCCAAATTGACCCCTGAAGGGTATTACCACCACTCGGCCCAAAATTTGATTTCAAATAATAAGGAACGTACGGTGAGTTCCAAAAGTATATAAAATTTCGAATTCATCTACCCTCAGGTAAAAACAATTTCATCCATTTGAGAATTCACAGATTCACCCAGAGAGCATCGACTTCTGATGTCCGGACTTAAAGTCCTATCTCGCGAAGACCCCTCTAGACTACGACATTAGTACACCCAATACAAAAGAGATTGACCACAACTTTATTGAGAGACACATATGAATATACCATTTATTAGAAGTCTAAATATTAATAAATGCATTGCAAGCGCGGACTATAAATTGTACGACGAGTTTGGCGAGACTACAATGTAATTAAAGGAGCACCTCCACACAGACGAGGTTCGTTTTCGAGTCATATGAAGAACTAGGAATATTCGTTTTAAAAAAGGCAAATTGACTTGAGCGTGAGCGTGACTTAGTTTTAATCTAACTGAAAAAGTACACCGACTTCAGGACACTTTTTAGGTCGAAGTTACCCTTTGTTGGAACTGCACGGAGGATTCGGTTCAATTCACTCTTGGTCATTTGAATCAGGGAGCCGTCCTTCGACAAATCGCTATTTCAAAAAAGAATTCAATTACAATTCAAACTCTACAGTATACAATAATACAAATTAAAATGTGGCAATAAAATGCATACCAGTCTTTGTAGCTATACTTCTGGACTAAAAAACTGGACAAGTCTTCCAAAAGAGGTTGGGAGTGAAGAACAACAAATTGTTCTCTGCAAATCTGAAAAATAGTTTACTAGTTTACATAATTACATCATTTAAATATTATAGAACAAATTACACAGACATATTCTGAGACGTCTCATTATTCCTATTGTTGGGTTCGTCCTTACTGGAGTGTCATGGCCGCCACCACTTTACATTTGGCCGTAGCTCAATTGCGTCATGC